>CAUYRH010058318.1:0-53390 GCA_963574655.1 Perodicticus potto
TTTCTTTAGCTTAATTCCAAAGACATAAAATAGCATTGTAAATAACCTACTTTTACTTTTTTACTGATTTAAGTATTCTATAAATGTAAGTTTAGGTTTATCAGCACATTTATGATCAATATTGATATTTTCAGCCTGGACTTTGAATCTCGATCGTTAATATTTTGTGATTTTTCTTCCATATTTAATTCAAATGCATACAATATTGGGCTTCTGACTAAGTGTTGGTTTTAATGAATTAAAAATACTCTGTTTTATTCGATTTACATCACCTTATATTTCACTATGTTGTGACCAACACATACATAATGTCACAATTTTGTCAGTTGTAGCTATCCACCAAAGTTGGAGAATCAGGAAGTAAAATAGTCTCAAAGTGACTCTGGAACTTCCAAAATAATAGTCTCAAAGCCAATGCACTTTATTCGTTAGGGAAAATATGTATACAAGATGAATTACATGTGAGAAAATATATGTTAACAAAAAGAAGTGATAGCCAAGAGCAACAAGGAACAGTCAAAACAAGAGGGACCAGTATAAGACAGGCATAAGAATCTTATTTCCTCTGAATTTCCAAGACAACATACCTCTCTGATAGATGTTCATAAGTTTCATTCTGGACCATCAAGAAGATGCCTGTAGTGGATTTACATACATTGTTAATGTGGTAGAACAATGTCAATTTTAGGGACTGCCATGAAGATGATTATATTAAAAGTACATTTGGGCATTTAAAAGATAAGTTTTAGTTCCTTGTAAAATTAACTTATACAGTGCATATCAGTTCATAGTGAGTAGGTCTTCAGAATCCTGACATTTTTCCTGTAATTCAAAATGTGATGGTTATACGTCAGAGTGTGTGTGTGTGTGTGTGTGTGTGTGTGTTGAGAGAGAGAAAGAGAGAAAATGAGAGAATGAGAGAGAATTATTTTGTCAATTATTTTCCCAATTAGAGAATCCTCTTATATTAAATCAAGGCAAAGGAGTGTGTATTTTGCAATATACACCAAGATCTATATCTATATATTTGCATCTATTTCTGTGTCCATCTATGTATCTTCTAGAGCAGCAGTCCCTACCCCTAGGCTATGTCCTGTTAGGAGCCAGGCTACAGAGCTCTACCCCCCACCACCCCTATACCCTCAACCGCTCCCATGTCCATGGAAAAATTGTCTTCCATGAAACTTAGGAACAGGGCCGCAAAGCAAGTGGTGAGCAGCTGGTGAATCACAAAGCAGCTTTATCTGTATTTACAGGTGCCACCTGTTCCCCATCATAGGTATCACCACGTGAGATCTGCCTATTTCCTCCTCAAGTCAGTAGAAAAATTGTCTTCCATGAAATCAGTGCCTGGTTCCAGAAAGGTTGGGAACCACTGTTCTAGAGGATTTTGTTCAGGCAAACCATTCATAAATAACTCCCCTTAGCTTTGTCCAAATAAGCTTTTTTTTTCACAGTTTTTGACCGGGGCCGGGTTTGAACCCACCACCTCTGGTATATGGGGCCGGCGCCCTACTCCTTTGAGCCACAGGCGCTGCCCGCAGAAAAGCTTTTCACATCACTGGAAGAGGGAGTTTGCTGGTATGGCATAAATGATGGGAGTTCTGATGTCATGAGCCAGAATCAGTTATCACCCACAGTGGAAAAGAAAACTAGCATAGAAACAGAAGGTGTCATCCATCCAGAGGTACATGGCCCCGGGTTTGGTTAATCAGGAGCATAATAATGTCATCCAGAGCCTAGAGGCTTTTTAACTTTCCACTTGCCCCTTCTCGTCACAAGATGATTGGCACATCTCCAGGCATAACATGTATAAACAAATAAATCTAAAGGCCAATAGTACTTTTTTTTTCTAGCATGGTATCTATATATGTTTAAAGATAAATATTTTTCCCAGAAGCTCCTCCACTACTAGGAGACTTCCTCTTTACCTCATTCAGTGTTCAGGTTCCACTACAACCCATCCCTAAGTCAATCACTGGCAAGTGAAGTAGAGTTATGGTCCTTGATACCATAGTTGACATGGAAGAATGAACATTCACTCCCTGGGATGAGGGAGGGGGCTCATCTCTACTGAGCTGGTGGAAGGCTGAATGCTAGAATTGATTCCCACTGTGCCAATAAAAAGGAATGGTAAGGAAGGGGCTGTTGGACAGCTAGCTGAGTATTTTAGCCATATTCATTACTTGTGAGCTTATTTTGTCCCTTTAGTAGATTCAAGATTCTTTAAGGGGGGACTATTCTCACCAGCACATGGAATAGTGCCTTGCCCTAGGGGATAATTAATAAATATTTACTCAATTGATTAGAATTTGCCCATGTCAATTGATGAAAAGCTTTCCTATCTTTAAAAAAAAATTGAATCTAAATTCTCAAAAATTGAATTGTTTGAATATCAGTGCCTCCCAGTAAAGCTGTGGTTATTCATTCCAGAAAATGATTGAGAGGCCTTAATCATAAAGGTACTGGAATAAAGTTACTGTGGATGCTGTGTAATATAAACCCTGCAAAGGCTGTTTACAATTCTGTGTGGGTGTAGAAGGAAAAAAGGATTCAAATATAAATGTAAGTGGGAAAGAAAACTTGTTTTGAATCCGTTTTATGCATCTGTTAGCATTTTGAAGACTATGCAGTACAACTTATCATCTTAAATATTTTGAACTAAAAGAAAGGACATCTAAGACCACTGCAATTCTCTATTAGAAGCTCCATTAATAAATTTTTCTTGGAAAAGCTGACTTCACTAATTTTAAATTCAGTACATTATTATACATATCACATAATTTCATTTGAAAATCTTTCTCTGTAGAATGAGATCAAAAGATCGGATTTTGATTACTTATGTGCTATGAAATACAAAACCACTGTTCCAAGTCCGCATTTGTTTTGTGATATAAATATTTTTAAGAGTTTATCTTTTTTAATGTAAAGAATTCTTCAAGTAAACTTCCCTTCATTTTGTTCAGGTTCTGTGACTGTACATGTTCTTAAGTTTTCACTTTATCAATTACTATAACTGATGTATAAATTTCCACGTTTTAAAAAGATTTGAGATAATATAAATTAAATTTTCTCTAAAAAGAAATACAGTCTCTATTTACCTACTAAGTGATCAATCTATAGCTGTAAATAAGTATTTCCTGCCTTACTCAAGAATACTCATTTATACTATGTTGTCTCAAATGATATGAAAATTTTAAGTTTAATTCAACACAAAGACATGAATGATTTTTAAAACATTTTATTGTCTGCTAATGGTGCTTATTTTTAGTTACAGAATTTGGTAAGTAAAGTCATTGTAAGCATAAATCGTGTTCTCGTGTCATTCCTGAAAGCAGTTGAAGAGTCTATTTTACTTCCCCTGTCATATTGTGATCTTTTAATCCTGAAAGAAATAGCAAAAGGAACAATTAAAGTAATTTATAAACATTCCTAGTGGGTACCATTTACAATAACAAGTATGGCTTCAGCTGTCAAAACAATGTCTAGCCATTTAAGTTGAATCCCAGAACTTTCAAAGTTTATTTGTTATGTCATTGTCATTAGATCTTAGGTGTCCATGATGGAGTCTCCGACCTTCAGGACACTTAAAGCCTATTATTTAATAATAAGACAGCAATTGCCACCTTTCATTGAGTACTTCTTGCATACCAGGGTTCAAGCTCATTACTTTATTTTCAATAAAAACACTCTAAGAAACTATTGCTATTTCTACACTAGTTTTACACCAAAAGAAACTGACTTTTAAAGACTTCAACTACCTTCCCAGAGTCACCTTCCATACATTGCTTTGGCAAAGTGTGAGCGCATTATAAAGTCCATGTATTGATTTTTTTGTTGTTGTTGCAGTTTTTGGCTGGGGCTGGGCTTGAACCTATCACCTCTGGTATATGGGGCCCTTGCCCTACTCCTTGAGCCACAGGTACTGCCCCCATGTATTGATTAATAAAGAAGAGATAAATAGATGCATTTTCTATGCAAAGAGAGAACATGGACCTTATAATAATCAGTGATGGGTACCAGATTATGTGGGCTTCAATCAATTTTCAAGACTTCTGTTCAATATTCTCCATAAATGTTCTCACAATTTTAAAGCTATATACGACACATTATGATTTTTCAAATTCAGAAACTATGACATTTATACATGGGCAGAAGATTAAAAATTATCTGATTTAGTTGCTTTCCCCCATTTTAAAGAAAAGAGAACATCCATGAATTTGATGTGACCTATGCAATACTCCCTCCTCTCGGGGGTCAAAACCAAATCTGGAACTCAGGTGTCCTGGCTCCCCATCCAGGTCATTTCCACCTCACGTCTTTCTGTTTTCAGTAGCAAATCGTCAATAGCATTTACAAATTAGAATCACATAATCTCACATACAGAAAAGTGAGGGTTTATGAATGTGGTTAGGGGTCATTTTGTTGACTACTTCCATTCATTTATAAGAGCTTTTGGCAATGGAAAAAGATTTAATGCTACATTGTGGCAACTTCTTGCTAAAAGCTTAATCTATAGAATTCCAGAACTGAAAGGGAATCTAACAGCCTGTTTAGTTTAGCCTTCTTCAAGTTAGATTGGAAAGTACTGGAGACAGGTAATCTGATTTAGTTTCTTTGGGTCTTTAAATGAGATTTCTCATCTACCTTTTGTAGCTTGTTCAAATATTTGCACCCCTTCACTCTCAAAAATTCCTCCCTCCTTTTTGATCTTCAGTGTAATTCTAGCTTATGCTTGCTAGTCAAACCTTTTAAATAATGGGAGAACTGATATTCCCTTATACTGTTCCCCTTTAAATTAATGGGTTTTATTTATATATTCTGGTAGAAAATCAATAGTGGTAGATTTTAAACCACCATGAAAACTTGGTCTTAATTACCAACCCATGTAAATAAATTTACTTGTAATATAAGGCGACAACACATGCTTGGACTAACAGAATCATAGACACTGGCTTGTCTGAGACCTCAGAGCTCTGGGGCTACTTTTGCTGCTCCATTTGTTCAGCAATTGTGTTGTACTGGCTTCAAGGCATACTCACCACTTCCTCCCGCTTGGTCTTGTCTGTTGCTGGCCAAGCTTCCAGAGGCAGATCGGGAAGCATGGGCGGCAGGGGCTGCATGGGGAACAGCGGAGGCAGAGGTGGCTGTGGCGGCAGGGGCTGCATGGGGTGCACAGGTGGCTGGGGCTGGATGGGCTGCATGGGCTGGATGGGCTGCATGGGCTGGTGAGGCTGCGGCTGAACGGGCTGGGGCTGGAAGGGCTGCTGGGCGGGCGGAGGGAGGTTTGGCTGGTGGTGTTGGGTTGGAGTCATGGAGTGTTGGCCAGGAACGGGCATCATTGGTTGCTGGGGGACCACGGGTTGCTGAGCTGGCACCACTGGGATGTGGTGATGAGGCTGCAGGGTGTGAGTCTGGGGGTGCTGTTGGGACAGCACGGGGATGATTTGGTGGTGCAGCCATCCACCCATGGGCTCGTAACCATAGGAAGGGTACTGGTGAGAAACAGAGAGGCTCAGGTCACTTCCAACTGGACAAGCAGCAGTGTTTGCTTTGCCATTATGGCCATAGGAATATTTTTATTCATTTCTTCTTCTGCAAGAATTTCTAACTGTGTACACACATATGACCTTTACAACTAAATATCCCACTAGTGTCTGTATGTGGAGTAGACACATTTCACTTAATATGGGAATTTAAATGCATGCCTAATATTTTAAGGGAATAAAGAAGAAAATATCTACCTACCGGTGGCCTTAACATGCTCTGGTACCACTTCACAGGGGTAAGCACCTTAAGAGAAAGAGATATGAGAATGCATTGATTTAATTTACTTCATTCCAACATAGAAACTCACTAATGCAGTATGAAATATTGACTCACTAATGCAGTCCTGTCAATATTGATAGCCTGAGAATATGAGTTCTACAAAAGAAAGAAGAAGGTAAACATTTGTTGGGTGGTTCCTATGTGTCAGGCACTGTGTTGCATCCATTACACACATTTTTCATGTTTTCTCCCATGCTTAGAGGCAGGTATCATCGCCCTCGCTTTTGTGGATAAGGCCATGGAAACTTAAAGAGGTTCATTAACTGAGTTTGTAAAATGAGTAATTCTGTCTAATTCTATAGCTCCTGCTCTTCATCACAAGAGCAAGACAAACAAAAATTATGGCATATTAATGCAACATAATATGAATTTTGTTCTTTTTTTATTTGATGTTGCAATGAGGAAAAAGGACATGGAAATACTGTCCCTCATCCTACAAACACAGATTTACTGGTCAAATATCTCAACCTTTTAAGGTTTAACAGAGAATCTTGCCTCAAATTCTTACTAACATTTTCCTTCAGCTTGTATAAGTAAACAGACTCACAGATTATTATCTGAACCCGTGAGAGAAATAAGAATTTCATTCCTTTCTGAACAGCATATACTTGGTTAACCTTAGGTTTGGGGCTCCCTCATATAGTAATACAGCATTTACTGCATACAACATATAATTAGTAACCTTGCTCAAGTTATACTTGACAAAACACTTTTCATATTCAATAACTGCATTAACTTTCCAAGCAATATTTTGAAATATGCTATGCTTATCATACATATTTTTCTTCTTCAAATGAGGGAGCCAAAGTTCTGGAGAGAGAAAATGATTTTCCCAAGGTCCTGTAGTTACTAAGGGATTGAGGAGAACCTCAAACCTGATATTGGGAACTCTGATGTTTTCCATTCCTCTGCAGAGCCCTCATGTGGCACCAAGCCACTCATCTTTCAGTGAAGCCATGTGAAGGACAATATCAAGTGTGAATGTCTTAGAATCCAGAGTTTTTGAGTTAGAAAAAACCTTAAATAACATCTTACCTAATCCCCACATTCTACTGGCTGGGACAGAGGAAGGTTTTTCAGCCAGAATTCTCTTTCTGCCCTACCATGGAGCCTCCCTAAGTGGTTGTTCATAACAGATAACATTATAGTCATGTTTAGGAGGAGAGGCTGAGAGTGGCCAGGTAGAAGGATGCTGGAACAATGCAGGCTGGAGGCCATCCATCAGAGTTTAAACTAGGAAGCTGGTGGTAGGAACTGTAAAATTGGGATTATTTGAGAAATATATTGAATGAAGAATCAACACACTATTCTTTACAGAGCCCCAGGGCATTGCTAAGTCAAACAATGGTCAAAATTAGTAAAAAGAAAAATTACCTCATAGCTGAAGTTGATATAACCAGGGTGCCCAGGATGAGGCGGTAGCTTTTATAGAAATGGGAAGGAGAATAGAAACAGAGGGACGGGATGAGAGTGAAGGAGAAGGAGAGAGAGAGGAAGAAATCAAGTCAATATGCAATTGTTCACATTGAGGGAGACTGAAATGACTTTAAAAAATCTATATAGTGCAGAATATATCTGAGGTCTACCTTTTAGTTTGAACATGTATGCTGGGCCGGAGAGGAGCTCTCTTATTTGAAAGAGATCCAGAACAGCTAACTGACTTTGGGGTCTTATAGTCTTATGGTGGGAAAACCGGAAGCAGAAACCAGCATACATTCATCCTCCAGTGATTTTCAGACAACTCCTCCCCCAGTGTTGTCAGCGAATCCCACCCACCAGTTTACTTACTAAAACTCAAACTCACTCATGTTGGGGAGAGAGGCTTGTTTCTCTTACACAGTTAAGAAAACTGACAAAAAGAGAATTATCTCTCAAACATTCCCTTGCTTAAGTATGGTATCAAAGGGATCCCTCATAATTGGCAGGCAAAGTAAACAACACTCAACAGCAACAAAAGAAACTGCAAGGTGGGAATTATTGATGACTTTAAGAAGAAGATGGGTGCAGCAAAGTGGAAACATTATAAATCCTGTAGACCATGACAGAGTTGATTTATGGAGTTTAGGCCAATCCTTTTTAATCTTCTGTCAATGATTTTACAGCAGAAAAATTTAAAAGTTCAAAATAAAAAGCAACCTGAATGATGATCTAAACCAGAACTGTCTGTCCTTTCAAAAGTGAGGACCAAGTGACTGGGGCCTGCATGGTGGAATTCTGGTTGGCCCTGGGGTCCAGGAGGGGGAGAAGAAAGAGAGGCATGCACAAAATCGTCCTCAGATGTTGGCCTCATTAGGGATCAGCCCTATTATAATCTTGTATTCCTTAAGAGGGGCCACTCACTCCCATCTGAATATAAATTATTTTAGTCTGGTAACTACCTTTCCTACCATCTTGATAGATACCATAGAGTGGAGGGGTGGTGATTGCTGTGCTCAGGAGTGGGAAAAATGCAAAGGCCCCTCAATGGACTAGGAGTGGCTGCAATGCACAGAGTACAGGATTTCAGGGAGGCAGAGCACAGAATCTTGGTCTTGTGGGTGAGAGAGGAAGAGAGGAGTCAGGTGTGCAAACTTGCTGGCTTCTGGTTGTATCAACTGCTTTTTATGACACCAACAAGCAGACGGAGGCTCGTCGGCCTGCATGTGATCTAGGCTCTCTGCCCTTATGTCCCTATGTCTGGAGAGAATGGACCTGACATTCTGATCCCTGACATTTGAATTTTAAATATATCAGTAAGTGTTGGGTATGGTAGGGTCCTGGCAACCACAAGGAAGCCAAATACTTAGTAGATATACCCAGAGGGGTAGGGCCTCTAAAAATAAGGAAATGGTTCAGAAATCTTACACCTTAAATGGTAGCAGCAGCGGTATGTGGAGGGCTGGAAGAGATTTGGAAACTTGTGAGGAACTGGGTTTTAGAGAAAAGTCACAGTTTTGTATTATAGGTATTTGCCTAAGGCTGATTACACACTTTCTCTGGAGGCCTTTGAAAGGGCCCTTCTGAAAACTTCCTCCCTCTAGAGATGGTCAGTGATATTTACAAGCTAATGGTTTCAGTAAGAATCTCCTGGGGTGCTTGTGAAAATGCAGAGGCCTGGGCCTTGCTTCAGCTGCACCAAATCATAATCTTTGGTGGAGGCTTTTGAGAATCTACCTTTTAAACAATCTCCTCAAGTGTTTCTTCAACACAGAGATGTTTGAGGACATCTGATACTAAACTGTTTTAAATCCTGAAGTTTACCAACTGTGGAGCAGATTTTTATTTCTAAGCTTATGAAATTTGATACTGACTTTTGCAAGGGGTATTTTACTCACGGGCATGGCGAAAGCTGCTCCCAGGAGGCAGGCAAACAAAATCCAGGTCCCCATGTCTTGGTGATTCTGAAATGTAAGTCAATACTCACATTTCTTATCTCTTCTCAAACATAGGCATAATTGGTGATTCATAAAACACACATAATCCACATTAGGTTGTTGCTAGTAAAAAGGACAGGGCCATTCTTTGTGAGGTGACGTCATTGATTTTTGATTTTTAGTTCTTAGCTAATTTCATTGTTTCTGGGGTCACAATAGTGATAAAGATGCATTTAATTTAGGCTGAGCACTGAACCAGTTACAGGAACATGAGTGATCTATCACTACATGATTTCGCATGCCCTTTTCCTGTACTTATTTGGCCTATAATCAGAGAAGCTAAATGATATTTATAATTAATAATCAAAAGAATAGAGTTGGCTCTAAAAGTTGGGGGTATCACCAAAATGCCCAGTATTTTATACTTTTAGAACAAGGAAGTGAAGAAATATCTACTGCTGACAAGAAACATCAATCTTTTGAGAAACAATATTAACTAATTTGCCAAAATAATTTAAGGAGGGAATGGGGTTTAGTTTCAGATATTCTGATCTATAGAACTTCAGGTGAGACCCTTTAGTAATATCTCTGAGGTGCAGATGTAGAGCAAATATCTGGTTGAACCAACAGGAGAAGACAGTACTAATACCCTGAGATTATTCAATGAAGTTTGAATGATTTCTATCTAAACATTTCCATCTTCAGCCAATGGCATCTTCCTTTTGTTTGATGCATTGTAATTATTCTACAAATAAGACCCTTGGTACATGAAGCAAAATAGGCCAACCTGTAACGCAAGTTATTAACTGACTTGGAAAACTGTCAGGTGAAAGACCTTAAATTGTGTATAGGAAGTGACAAACACATGTAATAATGCTGGCTATGAAAAGTACACTGAAGTTTCCTATGTCTGAAATCCGATCATTTAAAAGGTTGGGTTAATGAGGAAAAACATTTTGCCAAGTAAAGAGTCTAATTATGAGCCAACTGAAGAAATAACTATTGATGGCATAAAACATGAATTGCAGAGAAAGAAATAAGCACAATAAAAAGATAGCAAATTATGAATAAAATCTGCATACCTTTGAATGTATTCAGAGTAAGTTTCTGTCTGAAACCAGGGATGCTTGATCCTTTAGATTTCTTCCAACTACGAGCTCAATTTATATCATTCATGGCATCTAGAACAACCAATCAAATTTCTGAAGAAAAAATGTGTTGAGTATAACTAAAAATTCCTGTATCATGAATTTTTAGAAGCTGTGATCAGACAAAAGTCTGTATGTTGTGATTAGTGCGTATAGAATCTTTCATTATGTACAATGACAGGTTTAACGGGCAAAAAGTTTCATCAGACAATTTTGAAGTCAGCAAATTAGGTGACTGCACATGCTTGTATATTCAAATTTATTTTTAAGAAGCTGCTATGCCATTGTCTATTCCTTGGTTCTAGCAAACAACACTGTTCTTTACAAAAACAAGCGAGTTGAATTTCTCTAGTTGAGTTTCTCTAGTGTGATCACGATGTCCTCTGGGATTTTTTAGCCCTCTTAGATCAATTGATTCAAACCTCCATTGTGATAAAAACCCAAAGCTCTCCATGGTATGTCTCTGAGGGATTATAATTTCAGGATTGCCACAGACCTATTTTCTGTTTCCATTAAAGTTATTCTCTCTGTTCCCTATGATTGTCTTTTTATCACCTCTCTGGTGTGCACTGAAAATGGAAGGCAAAGTCTCTTCTTTCTCGCCCCATCCCGAAACCCAATTGTCGTCCATGCCACCATGAACTTAGAGTTGTCACAGTAGCGAAACTTTTACTAACGATCTGACAGCACATAGCAGATAGCACACTTGCAAGTGTATTTTGTTTCTTACAAACACATCACAGGAGATAGTGTCCTGGCTCCCCTCTCCCACAGAGCAACTTTCAGTATGGTGGCCCTTCTTTGCTCACATCCTTCTGGCTCAATCCCACTTTTTCACATAGGTAAACATATATATTTTCATTCTTTTTCAGAGCTTCTTAACTTTCTCTTGAGTTGCATTGTTCCCATGTTCTCAGAAGCCTTTTTGCCTAAACAGCAACCAAAACCATTCACTTTCTAGGGGGACCTCTAATCTAGCTATGAAATTCGTATGTGTTTTACCTTGGTATAACACATGGGGTTTTTTTCCTCTTATTTTGTAATCTGATTGATTAAAAAGCAAATTTGTAACTAGTGACAGGAACCAAGGAGTTGCCCATCAATATTAGATCAATAAAGAAAATACTGAATATATACCCAGATACAATTGATAATTATAACTAGATGTTCTTGAATTCATAAATAATAAAGTTTATATATATAGATGTATTTTATGTAGATAATTCACATTAGATGAATTAAATTCAAGAAGAAAATAATACACGCAAGAAAATGTAATAAATTTTTAAGAGCTGGAACTTTTAAGACTCAACCCTTCACCATGGGTTGAATGAGCATTAACTGGTTACTTAGCCTGTCTTAATCTCAGTTTCTTCATCTGTAAAATGGCAATAATAGACCCTGTCTAAGGAGATTAATGTGAAAACTAAATAAGAGACATCTCTGGGGAAATGGAAAGCTATTTACTGCCCTCCCCAAGCCTATCAACTGGCACACATTAAATGTTTAAATAATGTTAATAAATAAGATTCCAAGATGATCTTTGGGGATGAATTAGTAGGGAGGAATTACTTTGATAAAAAAAACAAACAAACAAACAAAAAAAACCATAGACTTTCCAATCAGGGCAAGAAGGATTGTGAAGAAGAAAGTGAAAAGTTATAATAGGCAAAATGTATGCATGAAATGAAACATAGAATATGTTTCTTACAGCCAAATGTGCGCAAGGTTTGTATTTATTTGTGAATATTTATTGGTGAATTTTCTATCAGAGACAAAAAGGATTCCCTTTGAGGGAAATTGCAAAATGCATATTAGGAGAATTGGCAGGGAGCGTATCGCAAGGTAGTTAGGGAGGGGAGGAAGAGGAAGGAAAATGTAGATCATATTACATTCTCCTTTCATCTTTTTCCCCGTTTCATTTAATTACGTATGTTGGAGTGCCTGACAGGATTCAGGACATACTATTTCTACCAAATTGTGGGTAATCACTACTAATGAAGACATTGATGAATTACTAATGGTTTATAGTTTTAAAAAATTGATCTCATTACTTTGTCTCACTTTTTCAGAATGAGAGGATGATTGCCCTCTCATTGATCACTAGTATACTTCCTCATGTGGCTCACTGGAGAGTGAGTTACTGCTAATTTGTGATGGACAGATAAACTGGTTTTTGGTGGCCAATTCCATAGAAAGGATGTGGTTCTTTCTATTTCTTTCCCCCCAGTCTATATCCTGTATCATAGGATATTAAAATCTGGGTCTTTCTGTTTGAAATCTCTTACACTATAATGCTTAGGTCCCACTTATACAGCTTAAAAATTACTGGAAATTAAGAGTCAATAGATAACATAAGCAATGATTTCATTTGTGAAAAAGTTGACTTTATAAAAAAGAAAACAGAATTTATTAGATTGGCTACTTATTTTGTTTATATGGCATCTATAACATTTCCAGAGTAATTGTGTTCTTATTTCTCTTTCTCTTTAAGGTCAAGTATTTTCTCCTCTGTTTTTAAAATCACTATATTAAAAATGAATCCTAAGTATAAAATATTTTCATCTATGACAGTGTCTCTAGGAAAAGTGTGACAATATGGCCCCATAATGTGTCTATTCACTTACACATTAATTCCAAATGCTGTCTATATATCGAATAACTATGAACCTGAGACTGTTCTTGTTATGATAAGGGACAAATACATATGTGTATTCCTTACTGTTTCTAAAAGCTTTTCTCCAAAATTATGAGCAAATAAATGCCCTTATGAACTATAATCGAGTAAGTTTGCCCATGTCTTATAGTAGGTATTCTTTTTCTTGAGTCATAGCTCATCACATTTTGTTCTTCCCATGATGCATATGCCGGCAACTTCTCCCTTTCTAATTTGCTGCTTCTAATTTATGGTATGCTGGAAAACCATATGCCCAAACTTGTTAGACGTTTGTGTGAACTGCAAGTAAAGGAATGCTCCAAATGGGGCTGGCCTGGGGGCCTCACCTGTGTGAAATGCAAAGGAATTTTGGCTTTGTGGCATTGGTTTTTGGTGGTTGGGAGGATATTCTGCTTTAATTTGGGGTTACCCTCTCTTGGTTTACTTCCTGGCTTTCAGCAGTGTTTGAAGTCTGAGGGTGATCTTTGGACAACTCAGGTATTATGAGCTCTATAGGAGCTCAATTTTCTGAGGTTTTAAAAACTCATGACCAAGATTGTCTAACATTCTGTAATAATTTTTAGAGTTATTCTTGTTACCAGCTTTTAAACATTTCGTCAGCAAAATATGAATTAATACCTTTTACAAAAATCCAAATGGAACTGGAGACCATTCACCTAAGTGAAGTGTCTCAAGAATGGATGAAGAAACACCACATGTACTCGCTATTAAATTGGAACTAACCAATGAGCACATACGTGCACAGAGGAAAGTAAAGCTCAGTGGGAATCAACCAGGGGCAGGGGGAGAAGAGGAGAGGAAAAATCTACCTAATGGGTAATGTGAACACTATTTGGGTAATAGGCTCTCCTATAGCTGAGAGACTCAAGCAATTATATATGTGTGTGTGTGTGTGTGTGTGTGCGCGTGTGTGTATTATATACATATATATATATACTCACTTTATCGCCCTTGGTAGAGTGCTGTGGTGTCACAGCTCACAGCAGCCTCCAACTCCTGGTCTTAGGCGATTCTCTTGCCTCAGCTTCCCAAGTAGCTGGGATTACAGGCGTCTGCCACAACGCCCGGCTATTTTTTTGTTGCAGTTTGGCTGGGGTCGGGTTTGAACCCGCCACCTTCGGTATTTGGGGCCAGCGCCCTACTCACTGAACCACAGGTGCCACCTACTCAAGCATTATAAAAGTGATCCATGTAACTTAAAATATTTGTACTCCCTTAGTATTTCAAAAAAAAAAAAAATGAGTAGGTGAAACTGGGTGCTGAATATGTGGGAACTTTTTGTACTATCTTTGTATTTTGGTTTTATAACTACAGTTGTTCTAAAACAAACATTTGTTAAAAAATAAGTCAAAATAAAAAATAAATGTTTCTTCTATAGACATTTACCTATAAGAAAATATCATCCTCTAGGATAGTCCCCTCCTGGGGGTGAAGTTGGAGTTGTGCCCTCTTCAGAAATTAGGCAAGCCACCACTAATTGCTTTCAATAAACATTCTGACTTGGACACATTGCAACTCTTAGGAATAAGATGTTGTCTCATATACTTCCTTGGGAGCATTTGGGTATTTGAAAAAAAATATCTTACACAAAGTGGATACTATGTAAACATGTGGATTAATTGATAAAAAATGTAGAGAAGTACCTATGACATTGTGAAAATACAGAAAATGTCCTTCGTCAATGTGGATTGTCAAAGAAATCCTGCAGTGATTTAAATGGGTCTTTCGAATGGGTAAGGTGGATAACTCAGTATTTCTTTTAACTTTTAATATGGATTTTTTTTTTCTTTTGGAGACCGAGTCTCACTCCATGCCCTGGTTAGAGTGCTGTGTTGTTATAGCTCATATCAACCTCAAACTCTTGGGCTCAAGTGACCCTTTTGCCTCAGCCTCCTGAATAGCTGCCCGAGTAGCTGGGACTACAGGTGCCCGCTACAGTGCCTGGCTAGTTTTTCTATTTTTGGTAGAGGTGGGGTCTCTGTCTTGCTTAGGCTGGTCTCAAACTCCTGAGCTCAGGCAATCTACCCACCTCAACTTCCCAGAGTGCTAGGATTACAGGTGTGAGCCACTGTACCCTGTCACTCCTGTGGACTTTTGATGTCTGATAAGTACTTAAGAAAGGAAATGCTATAAAAGTATTAGAATCTACTATCCTAACATCCTTATTGCATTTGGCTCTGATATCTTAGTTAAAATTATAATATATTCCAAGCAAATATACCATGATAGATAAATTCTATTTTTTTAAATTCATGACTGAGTTAATTTGCTTAATATAAGAAAGCTATTGTTGTTATTGTTAGTTTTTTAGGCTTCTAGAATCATTTCAACCCTAGGGGTAATTTGAAAAGAACTCAAAACAAGCTCTTTCACTTACATCCACATATTTTATTGATTACAAACAATCAGCACCTCTTTCAGAACACACTGAGATAAACTGCATCTTATAGGTGATGGTTTGAAGCTGTGAAAAAAGAGGGATCTTCTACTGGCTATCAACATTTAATAAATGGATAGACTTGGAACACAAAAAAGTAGTAACAGAAACAAGGGACCAGGAAGAAGAAAAGCACATGGAAGAAGAAGGAAATGCATTGAGATCGTAATTTCAGGTGGTGACAGGCTCAGCAAGCCACAAGTGTCCTTAAAAGAAGACAAGAAACTTATTAATGAAACAATAGGAAAGAGAACAGCTATGCAGTAAAGGAGGGTGGCCATATAGTCACCAGCCCCCAAATATATTCTTTAAAAGCCAGACTTGTCTCACTTCAGCAGCCATCATTAAGCATAGGCATAAGTACATGTCTAACACGATCATTAGCTTTGGAGTACAAGAAGTAATAGGATAGTGGTACAGTTCTCAAGATGTTCATAGGCTCTAGAAGTATTCTCCATTCTGAGTGGGGGCAGATAATGCTCTGCGTGGGCATGGGCATTGGAACTAATTGTCCTTCTTAAGTTCAGGAGCCTAATACACGCTGTACCCATGTCTGTGCTTGTGAAGGAGAAAGGGGCGATGAGAAAGGAGACGGTGAATAGTGACACATAAAGGCATCAAGCAGGCCATCTAGAGTATGTTAGTGGTTCTTTGACAGAATCAGAAAGAGACACATTAACTGTGTATAGAACCACTTCAGACTTTCAGCCTGGAGTCCTAGACTTTCTGCTTCTGCAGGGATGGTGCATTAACTGATGTGCTCACACTGAGTCATCAGGGAACAGTGAAATTCCAACCAGTGCATGCTGTTTCCAAGGACACAGAAAATAGAAATGTTTATGAACTAATATTTAAAACATCTACCAATACAGGGCTGATTCAAGTCAATTATGGCATAAATAGATGTCATTCAAGATGAAGATGTCACTCTGTACTTGCCAACATAGAAAGATGTTTGCGATACATTGTTGAGTAAAAAAAAAAAAATAGATTTTTAAAGTCTCCTGTTTTCTAAAATCCTTTTCTCTTCCTTCCCCCCTCCCTCCTCCTTCTGGCCCTTCAGGCAGATAGTCACCAAAACACGAACAGTAGTTTTCTAAAAGACTGCTTCCTGAACGTCTCTGAGTAGCCAAGATTTTATTTCTTTTAAATAATCTCTGAATTCAACACAAGCAGGAGAAATACAAAAAGTTTGGGGTATAATATTTCTCATTCATATTCATTAAGAATCATGAATGATGAATAAGTGCTAACGTTAGATCTTCCATAGGCCCTAGGTGTATTTAATGTTTATGCTTGGGGGAAAAACAGTGGACAGAAATCCAAGACAAAAGCAAAACACGATTTTTTGTTTTTGTCTGGGAGAGCCCTTTTAGATCACAAGTAGAAAATATTTTAATGATATAAGCATTCATGCAGCTTGTAATTTGAAAGGTCTATACACATTTGCTAAATATCTGGTGGAGCAACTTTCAGTATGAAAAATTATATGCATATGGATAGTGTTTTGTTTGGGTTATAATTAAACGGTAACTGTCAGGAGTGAAAATAGTACATCTGTGTTAACAGAAGTAACACAATACTGTAAAAACAAGCACTTTAATTTCTGTTTATTGGGCAAAATATTCCAAAGTTGCATTTGCCTACTGTGGTTTAATGGACACATACATATGTTAGCAGTTTCTAATATTGTTCAACCATAAAAAGAAAAGAAGAACTGATCCTTGCGACAACATGAATGAAGCTTGAAAATTTTTCATTAAGTGAAAGAAGCCAGTCATGCACGACCATATATTGTAGAAGTGAATTTGTAAGAAATGCAGAGTATAGGCATATCTAGAGAGGGAAAGTAGAGCATTGGTTGCCAGGGGCTGGGAGAAGAGAGTATTGAGGAGTGACTGCTAATGGAAGAGTTCTTTTTTTTCTGTTGGGGGTGTTGGAAATGTTCTGAAATTAGATAGTGGTGATGGTTACACAATCTTGTGAATAAACTAAAAGCCACTCAATTGTACACGTTCAAGTAGTGAATCTTTCAAACTACTGCTGTTTGCTGACAACATGGTCTTATATCTAGAAAGCCCCAAATATTCAACCAAGAGACTCCTGGAATGGGTAAATAAATTCAGCAAATTCTCAGGTTACAAAAATCAATGTACACAAATCAGTAGCTTTCATATATGCCAACAACAGTCAAACTGAGGATCAAATCAAAGACCTAATACCTTTCACAGTAGCAACAAAAAAACATAAAATACCTAGAAATATATTTAACTAAACATGTGAAAGACCTCAATAGCAGGAACTATGGAACACTGAGGAAAGAAATTACAGGGCAAATAAACAGAGAGAAACATATCATACTCGTGGATAGGCAGAATCAACATTGTTAAAAGGGCTATACTACCTATAGTGATTTACAGATTCAATGCAACCCCCATTAAAACACTAATGCCATTTATTGCAGATCTAGAAGTATTTCTATACTTTCTACGGAACCAGAAAAAAAAATTTCCAATGCAACCTTGCATAATAAGAACAAAGTGGGAGGCATCATTTTACTAGACTTCAAGCTATACTACATACAAGGTAACCAAAAAAGCATAGTACTGGCACAAAAATAGAGACATAGACCTATGGATAAGAACAGAGAACCCGGAGATGAAGCCCTCCTCACATTCTCGTCTGATTTTTGACAAACTGACAAAAACATACACTGGGGAAAAGAATCCCTATTCAATGAATGGTGCTGGGAAAACTGGATAGCCACATGTAAGTATCCACACCTCCCAACACTCACAAAAATTAATTCATGATGGATAAAAGACTTAAACCTAAGGCATGAAACTATAAGAATTCTAGAAGAAAATGTGGGAAAAAAATGTAGCTAATGGCCTAGGGAAAGAATTGATGAAGAAGACCCCAAAAGCAATCACAGCAACAATAAAAATAAATAAATGAGACCTGAGTCCCACTTATCAGTGGATTAATAAAATGTGGTATATGTATGCCATGGAGTACTACTCAGCCATAAAAAGTGGTGATATAGTATCTTTTTTTTCTTTTATACAGAGGCATACTTTGTCACCCTGGGTAAAGTGCCATGGTATCACAGCTCACAGCAACCTCAAATTCTTGGACACAAGTGATTCTTTTGCCTCAGCCTCCCAAGTATCTGGGATTACAGGTGCCGCCCACAATGCCTGGCTATTTTTTGAGATGGGGTCTTGCTCTTGCTCAGGCTGGTCTCGAACTCATGAGCTCAAGCAATCTACCCACCTCAGCCTCCCAGACTGCTAGGATGACAGGCGTGAGCAAACACGTCCAGCCAGATCTAGTATCTTTTATGACAACCTGGATGGAACTGGAGACCATTCTTCCAAGTGAAGTATCACGGCAATGGAAAAACACCATAGGTACTCAATACTAAATTAGAACTAGTTGATCAACACCTAAATATACATATGGAAGTAAAACTCAACAAGAATCAAATAGGTGGGAAAGGGAGAAGGGATTGGGTTAATTTAGACCTAACTGGTACGATGCCTACACTCTGGGTGATGGGCATACTTGTAAGTTTGAATTAAAATGTACAAAAGTGAATTATGTAACCAAAAATGAATTATTGACTCTTATGGTATATTAATCATTTCTTGATTTTTAAAAAAAAAAAAAGATACATCAAAAATATATATCGGGCGGCACCTGTGGCTCATTGAGTAGGGCCCCAGCCCCATATACTGAAGATGGCAGGTTCAAACCCAGCCTTGGCTGAACTACAAAAACAGAAAAATAGCCGGGCATTGTGGTGGGGGCCTGTGGTCACAGCTACTCAGGACTTTGAGGCAAGAGAATCGCCTAAGCCCAGGAGTTGGAGGTTGCTGTGAGCTGTGTGATGCCACGGCACTCTACCAAGGGGAATAAAGTGAGACTCTGTCTCTACAAAAAAAAAAAAAAATATATATATATATATATATATATATGGCATGTCTGGGCCCTCAACAATCAAACAACATTTATATATTATGTAAAATATAGACACATAAAAGGCATGGTGTAATGATGCAGAATGAGTACCATAAAGTTGATGATGAGGATAATCATGATGACAATGATGATGAAGCTAACATTTGTAATGTGCCAGCCAGCCAGAGTTCTAAGCATTTATGTGTTTAAATATTTATTGGTCACCTTTCATATGCCAGGTATGTTCTAGGTTCACAGACTATGTCAGTGATTAAAGCACACAAAGGCTCCTGCCCATAATCTCAACTATGAACAATAGATACATACATATATTAAATAAGTAAGTTAGAAGGAGAAAAGGACTACAGAAAAGAAAAAATAGGGTGGCTACAATGGATTGGAAGCACTGAGTTGCACATTTTAATAGAGTAATCAGTTTTCAACAAACCCTTGAAGAAGGTGAGGTGTTCGCCTGAGCATCTCTAGGACCAGTATAAAGGTACCAACATGGAAGTGGCCTGCTGTGTTGGCAAGCTGCAGGAAACTAATGTGTTGACTTGGTGGCATGTAATGGAGAGTGTAGTAGGAGATGAAGTCTGAGAAATGACATCTGGTAATGCTTCCATGCTCTGAGCAATTAAAATGTAGAGTTACCCCCTGAAATAGTTGCTATTGTTCATCATGAGCCAGAGGCTTTGGGAAAAGATGGAATGATGTTCGAACTTTAAGGATGTGATGGATTTGGATAGATGTAGAGGCCAGTTCATCACAGGGCTGAGTCATTGGAAGGAACAGAAATGGGAAAGGACAGAATAAGCTTGGTGTGTGGAAGGAGAGCAGCTGGGCAGAAGTTATAGGTAGAAAATGGCAGTATAGATGGCTGGTACAAAGACAGACACCCTGAAAATGGGGGCAAGGAATTCCAATTGTACACAATCAGCAGTGACAAATCACTATGCATATGGTCTCACCATCCTTGCTTGCTTGAATTTCTACAAGCAAGTTCATCAGGAGCTAAGACTTGTTTCAAAAATGGGGAAAGTTGAAGCACAAAGTGGTCAGAAAGCTTGGCTGTCTTCACATCCTAGTGAGAACCAGAACAGTGGGAAGACCTCTGGGATGTATCTAAGGGCCACAGGACAAGTGGAAATCGATGTTTTTTTAAAAAAATAAACACAGTTAATGTCTTTCCTATAAAATACAGAGATGCATTCAAAAACTGTTGCCAGAGAATACTCTCCAGGGAAACACAGAGCTATTCAAAAATGTTGTACAATGCAAGTTCTTGTTTAGTAAGAAATAATAACAACTTAATGAAAGGTATATAAAAAGGATTTTAATAACTTTATTGACCTATAAGTCACATACCATAAAGTCCACCTGTTTAGACTACGAAATTGACTAGTTTTTAGTATTTTTTAGTATCTTTACAAAGTTTGAAACCATCACCATAATCTAGTTTTAGAACATTTTCATATCTGAAAACAAATCCTGTACCCACTAGTCCATTTCCTCTCCCTTATCTCTAGACAACCACCAGTCTACTTTCTGTGTCTATGGGTTTGTCTCTTCTGGACATTTCACATAAGTGGAGTCATACAACATGTGGTTGAAAAAATGGATATCTGAGAACCTCTACAAAAGCATTTCTCATCATTATCTCTCTGGCATTTGGGGCCAGATAATTCTTTGTTGTGTGCTGTTTAGCAGCTTCCCTGGCCTCTACCCTGGATGGGTAGTAATATCCAACCTTAAATTGTGCCCCCAGAAGAGGCATGTGTTCCCTGGGGGGAAAAAGTAGGGGAATGGCAAAATCACCCCCAGGTGAGACTCTATAGTTGCCTACAAACTGAGTTTGGTGTAGGGGTGTACAGTGCGCAATGGGCGCCTAGACCCATCTTGCTGTTATGGAAAGACAACTATTTCAGGATTCCTAGAAGTCCAAACTTTGGACCCCATGTTCCAAAACTCTGGGATACCATTTGGAAAATAGTTAAGAGATCACTAGGGAAAAGAAGCACAATAGTTGTTTAGATGAAAATATTGTGCAAAAAATATGTGGTGGGAAAAATCACCCATTTTTAGGTTATTTTTAAAAGATAGCGTTGTTATTCAGAAAAACTAAATTAAATGGTATATGCCAGTGGTCTTTGTCTTCATTATGAGGGACTGGAACTATGTTGTCAATAATTCAAAAAGTATCTTAATTTAGATCTGGGCTAGTCTATGCTCCAACTCTAAGAACTAATGATTCTCAAAAAGCTTCACTTAAGTCAGCTTTATAATTATTCTGCAGACTATAAACACCCCTTGAGCAGTGAAGGGAAGCATGAGATTTGATTTATGCCGTGGCTAACAAAAACAAGTGGGCAATCACAGTCTGATCCTATCTTACTAATCTAACTTAGTCTCAGAAATGGGGAAAGAGAGGAAGCACACGAGCTTTAGAGATATGTAAGTTTCAGAAAGTTATAAGCATGACATCTTTCTGTTCCAAAATGTATGAGTGGAGGCTCTCATTCTCCCTGGCAAACCCATTTTTAAATAAAGGGGTTAGAGAAAATCGTGTCTATGTTCCTTTCTACTTCTTAGGATCTGCACTGCTCAGAGTAAGAATCATAAAATCCTCAGGGTAATGACTGGCACGTTTCTTGCTATCAATTTAAAGGAAGTGCTCTCTCAAACTGCCCAGTCCCAAACATTGGCATTCTAGGATTATGAAGCCCTGTGTATGTATCAATATCAAAGTTAGTAAACTCAGATTGTGTTTACAAGTAGGTTGCCATTACACACTGGTTTCTCTGTAAATACGAAATGTACATTTTCTTCTTATTTGTTGTGGACTGAGGCAATTCCAGAAGGTTGCTTTTAGCTCTTGTTTATATCAGAGATATTACCGAGTTTCTTAAACTAAGCTGACTTACATGCATTTAAAAAGACACGTTCCCAAACTGTTTTCAAGTTTTTACAATGTGCATATTTACAGGATTCTCCCCTTTGCCTATGCTCCCACTCCGGCATTTAGGATGGGGAGCTTGGGTCTCGGAGATCAGCTGTAAAATTGGGGAAGGGCAAAACTTCTGGGGGAAAAAAAATCTGTGTGGTAATTCATCTGGAAAGATCTGTTCACCACCCAGTACCTTCCAGAAAGCCCAGCTTGATATGGATCAGTTTGGCTTCATTACGTAACCAATGGCAAGTCAGGAATCTTATGTTCTGTCCAAGGTGTGCTATGGGGCTTAATGATCTCTCTGCAAATCTATTACAAAGTAAAAGTCATCTTAAAAACATGCATGAGAATCAGATAAACCAAGGAGTCTCAACCAAGGGTAATTGTGCCCTTCAGGGGATGTATTATTTTTTAATGTTTGGAGGCATTTGGGGTTGTCACAATTAGGGGGATTGGGGTGCACCTGGTGTCTAGTGGGTAGAGGCCAGAGATGTTGTTAGACACTCTACAATGTACAGAACAGGCCCCCCAAAATAATTAGCTCAAATGTCAGTAGAGTTGAAATTGACTTTACTCAACCAAATAGCCAGTGCCTTAATTTCTCTAATCAGATGTGTAACATGTTGGTTTGGCGCCTATGGCTCAATGGGCTAAGGCGCCAGCCACATACACCTGAGCTGGTGGGTTTGAATCCAGCCTGGGCCCACCAAACAACAATGATGACTGCAACCAAAAAACAGCCGGGCATTGTGGCAGGTGCCTGCAATCCCACCTACTTGGGAGGTGGAGGCAGGAGAATTGCTTGAAACCGGGAGTTGGAGGTTGCTGTGAGCTGTGATGCTACAGCACTCTATCCAGGGTGACAGCTTGAGGCTCTGTCTCAAAAAAGAAAAAGATGTGTAACATGTCAATATTTGTAGTGCCTATTGTGTCATATGGAATTCTGTGAGGAGAAAATAAGGATACACATTAAAAAGTGTGTTTGAAGCTTTTAGTGAGATACATCTATGCATTTGATACTTTGGTGTTCCAAAGGTCTGGCTACTTTTGCAAGCAAGTGTTGCCTAAAAAACCCCGAGGCTCTGTGGCGCCTTTTCCACAAAGCAAGTGCATGAACTACAGACATCCGCCAGCAAATGGGACATCAGTTATGACGTCCGGTTGCGAATTTTGGTTTAGTGATGTGTGTCACTTCTTTCCTCTTACATGTTCATTAGTGTTGTCTAAAGCAGTCATTTCTCAAAGTGTGCTCCCTTGACCAGCAGCATCAACATCAGCTGAGAAGTTGTTAGAAACCCACAAAAACTGAAGCCAAAATGCTGGGGGCAGGGCTTGGCAATCTGTGTTTTAACAAGCTTCCCTATGATTCTGATGAATTTGAACACTTATCTGAGAACCACTGGGGACCAGCAGCACCTCAGAGCTTGTTAGAAATCACATGATTAGGGCGGCCCTGTGGCTGAAAGGAGTAGGACACCGGCCCCATATACCGGATGTGGCAGGTTCAAACCCAGCCCCGGCCAAAAACTGCAAAAAAAAATCACGTGATTAGACCAGGCATGGTGGCTCATGCTGTAATCCTATCACTGTGGGAGCCTGAGGCAGTGGATCCCTTGAGCTCAGGAATTCCAGCCCAGCGTGGAGGTTGGCACCTGTAGTCCCAGCTACTTGGAAGGCTGAGACACAGGAAGATCACTTGAGCCCAGGAGTGGAAAGTTGCTGTGAGCTATGACACCAGGTACTCTAGCCTGGGCAACAGAGCAAGACTGTATCTGAAAAGAAAAGAAAAGAGGAGAGGAGAGAAAAGAGAAAAGAATAAATCACATGACTAGTCCAGGGATCTTGTTAAAAGGCAAATTCTCATTCAGTAGGTCTCTAGGAAAAGATCAAAAAATTGCACTACATAGATGACAACTTGTGGAAAAACTACAAGGGCTAAATTCCCTTTTCAACTTTCTTTTTCCCTCTTCAAAAATTGTATTGCACCACACCTATGGTGCATTTCCAAGGGTACGTGTCAAATCTATTAAGTGTAGAATATAAATGTCATAACACATTAAGAAAGAGCGGTGAAGGCTATGCTAACCAGTTTGTTGTAAGTATTTCAAGTAGCGTATAAAACCAGCACATTGTACACCATAAATACATTAATGTACACAGCTATGATTTAATAAAAAAAAATTGTATTGGTTTCCTATTGCTGCTATAATAAATGACCGCAGATTTAGTGACCTAAAATGACACAAATTTATTATCTTTTAGTGCTGGAAGTCAGAAGTCTGAAATGCATTTCACTGGGGTAAAATTTTGGCATCTAGAGACTGTAGAGGAGAATCTTTTCTCTTGTCTGTTCTAATTCCTAGAGGCTGCCCACATGTCTTGGCTCATGGTCCTTTCCTCAACTGGCCATCCAGTAGCCGGGTGAGTCTTTCTCACATCACATCACTCTGACACCAACTCTTCTGCCTTTGTTCCACATTTAGGATACACCTATAATTGTATTAGGTGTGTGTACATAATTCAGGGTGATCTCTTTATTTTAATGTTATCCGGTTAGCTACCTGTAGCCTTAATCTCCCCTTGCCAGGTAGCATAACATGTTCACGTGTCTTGGAGATTTAGATGTGGACATCTTTGGGAGGACATTATTCTGACTCTTCCAAAAGCATTTTACTTTTTTTTCCCCAACCATAATGTTTAGTCACCAAGAAAATCTTGGACAGTGTAGTCAGGCCCAATCTCCTACTAATTCAGAAATCTTGCAGCAAAATCCTCCAAACTTGGCCACGTGCTATTGGCTTCTCAGGTAGACTAATAAGCTCTATCCCATAGCAGACCCTATATTACACTTATTCTCCATCTCCTCAGTGCCTGGAAGAGAATTTAGCCTATAATAGATGCTCAGCAAACACTCTTTGATTGATACACTGCTTTCTTTTGTTTTGTTTCAGATTAATATGGGGGTACAAATGTTTAGGTTACATTGTTTTTGTTCAAAGTAAAGTTCAAGTTGTAGTTGAACCCTTCACTTGGCGGGGGCAGGTTGAACACCCTCACATTGTGCATGTTAAGTGAGATCCCACCAATCATCCTCCCTCCTCCCTTTTCCCCTTTCCTTCCTCTTCCCTCCACCTCACTAGAATATAATTGTGTTTTTCTTTGGAATACACTGCACCTGGGTCCCATTCTATCAAGTTTCTGATTTCACTGGTCTAGGCAATGGCCCCAACTCTTACTGTGTTTTTGAATCACCAGGGTGGAAGGAGGGGCTTTAAAAAATATTGATGGTAAGGTGCCACCTCTAGAAATGCTGTTTCAGCTGAATATAATGTGCAGCCAGAGTTGAGATCTGTGGAACACAACTTATTCCGCCGTATAAGTTGATTATCACATCTGCCTATTAGACCATTACTGTATATGCATATATGAAAAGCTGCAGTTTTATCAATGTTGCCTGAATCCATTGATTTTTTTCCTAAGTGAATTTCCATTCAATGTCATAGGTGAAATTAAGAACACTCAACATAAAGACATTTGCAATTATAAAGGTACCATCACACATACACAGTTTAGCAGGATTGGCAGAACCACAGTGAGCACTCATAAAACAGTTACTGATGATGGGCCAAAAAAGTCTTTTTCGTGGTTTTATTCACGAATATTCCATTTTAAACTGAATCTCTCACAGAGTTCACTTGGGACTGCTAAGATGTTGATTCGATGAATGTGTACCATTTCATGAATCACCCATCTGAGCGGGTTACTTTGGGTGTAACTATTTTGATTTTTCCTTTCTCTGAGTATATGGTTTTGTTCATTTAATCAAACAAATCCAGTTGTTTTGCCATTTTGTAGACACATTGTTTGTGTGGCCAAGAATCCTGTTTGCAGTAGCCATACCACAACTAGTTTCGAATGTGGAACAGCCCAGCAAACAAGTGCTAATTTGAATCAATTGTTAAGATTGCCAGCAACAAACCAAAGCAACCTCCATCACTGGGTTCAATTAGCAACCCTGAAGGCAGGTCCCTGTGTTTATTCCACTATCATTTCTTTTATCCTTCAAAAACTCTTCATCTTCATGGATAATAAAATAATAACCATTTCTAACTTAGGGCATTTTTTTGTTCATCTTAATTTTCTAAATGTCCTTTTTTTATTCTTAGTAAAAACATAAGAGATCTTTGTAAATAAATTCCAACACTATAGAAATGTACTAGGCAGTATCAAAATCCCTAAAAATCCCATCCTTGTGTGATAGCACTAGTAACCATTTGAGACTGTAACTCAAGTTGTTTTCAGTGAAATTATAATAAACTTATTTATGTCTATACCTTCTTAGTTTAATTTATATACGGTGGATACCTTTCCAAGTTTATTCAGAGAGAACTACTTCATTTTTTTCATGGTTGCATTGATATCCCATAGTTTATATAGCCAGTTGTCCACTGATAGACATTTAGGTTGTTGATATTTCTTTAAATATATATAATTAATTCATAATAAAATAAGTCCTACATGATATGTATTAATATAATGTAGGTAGAGCACAATACACATGCAGAAAAGTGTGCATAAATTTACAACTTAATGAATTTCTGCTAAGTGAACACACCTGTGCCAGATGAAGAACCACCCTGATCAGCACTCCGTAGTCACCCTGGCACTTCCTTGAACTCCCTTCCATTGACTTTTCCCCACAGGTAACCCCTTTTCTGTCTTTTCATAGCACAGATTGATTTTGCCTATTTTTGTACATGGCATTACTGATGTCACACAGCATGTTCTCTTTTGTGTCAGACTTCTTGTACTCAACATGTTGCCTACGGAATTTGTTTTCTCATTCTCAGTGCTGCATGGTTTTTATTCTGTGGATACACCACAATGTATCCATTCTGCTTTCATGGGCATTTGGGTAGTTTATAGTTTTTGGCAGTTGTGATTATACTACTATGAACATTCTAGCACACATATTTTGGTAAACATGTGCACACATTTCTATTGTTTTTATTGTTGAATATTTTTCACTATCAGAGATGGTATTAAAGGGACATCTTTGTAGATATAGCTTGCACATTTTGTAAATGTTTCTATAAGATGGATTCTTGGAATTGCTGGGTCAAATGGTTTGCACGATTACATTTTGAGTAGATATGGCAGAACTGCTCCCCCAAACTATTTTGCACTTCAGACAGGTCTGGATCCCAAGTAACATATTGTGACTGCAACCCTTTGCTATTGCCATTATCAGTGATACAGACACTGCTGTTGGGTCTTATTGAGTACATGGCAATGTTATTGAGAACCAGAATCTTCCTCCTGGCCCTTTTCAGACATGCTCCAGTGAACTGGTGCCTCTTTTATGTGTCTACTGAAGGGCAAAAAGATAAAAAAAATTTGGCATCCCAGGATACCTGGGCACAGGGTGAAACTGCCAGCTTAAACTCTTGAATAAATGCTATGAGACTGTGCAGCAAACAGTCCGTACGGGCGTGAGTGCCCTGCACCGAAGGTTGACATAACCTTCTAGAGATAGAGATTTCTAACGTGTAAATGAGAATCATTCACATGTTCTACCAAAACATGTCCCATTTCAAATGCTCTGCCATTGGGACACGTTAGGCTAGGGTGGTGTTTCCTAATCTTGAAACCACTGACATTTAAGGTGGGATCATTCTTTGTTGTGGGGGTTGTCCCGGGCACTGTGGATGTTAATCAGGATCCCCGACCTCTACCCACTGCGGGAGAAAGTGCTAATAACACTCCAGAAATGTCTTTAGGCAAAATGCCAAATGTCCCATGAGGGGCCGAATCACCCCCAGTTAAGCACTACTGGGCTAGAAGACCCTGACTCTAAATCAGGTCCTGACTCTACCACTTGTTGTGTGGCCCTGCACAAAGCGCCTAAAACTCTCTGTGCCTCCACTGGCTCATCTGCAAAATATAGGGTGGCCACAAAGTTCATGTGCAATTTAAAATTGTGCACGAATTTTATGGCCACTCTGTATATATGTTAATAGTAATACTTTGAGAGGTTGTTTTCAAAAATAAATGAGATTTTTTTTTTAATAAATGAGATTCTTAATGTGAGGCACTTAGTGCAGTGTATGGCATGAAATAAGTGTCCAAAAGTTGTTAGCTTTGTTACAATCTTTATTATTATTATTATTATTTAAAATCTGAGGAGTGTGAAAAAAGCTTCCATCTATGTATTGTCGAAAAGGATGTGGGTGGTGTATATCTGACAAACATCAAAGGACAGTGGGCTCAACCTCTTGGAACAAGGAGTGGGAAGTGTGCAGAAAGCATTAAGCGCTATGAGGGAACACAAAGGTATTCAATTGTCTCTCACTGTTCTTTCTCAAGTGAGCATTTATGGATACCAGAATTTGTGGAAAATGGACTTTGGCAGCACAATTAGGCATTTTTAGGAACAGGATAAATCACCATGGGAAAATATTTTTTGGAATTACTCTGTTAACATCAAATTAGTAAACTTTCAACAGTTTTTTGAACATTTTTATTTTAAATAATAAAATATATTCAGTGCCAAAGCAACCATATTGCTTTTGATATTATTGAATATTTTATCTGTTAGGATCTTTGTTGGATTGATGTTTGCCTGATACTCTCTGCTCCCACCAAAGCTCTAACTTTCGTAAACACCAGCACCAGTAAATTGAGTCTTCTTCTTATAAGCAGGACAGGAGACAGAATGGCATCTTGAAAGGGACTCCAGACAAAGAGAGTGAAGCCAGGGTTGTGTCTTTATGTCACCAGGTGCTATCTTGGCTTGTCACTTCCTCCTTTGGGGCCTCTTGGGTTCTCAGCAAGTGGGATTAGTTTAGCATGCCCCAACTATATTCTTAGAAATCTGAACAATAAAAAGAGATGCTCTGAAAATTAAAAAAATGAGAGGTGAGAGTATAGCAAATAGATTTGGGACATACTCTGAATGTTAGTTTTCCCTCTGCAGAACTTTTCTATTATTCTTTAGTTATTGTTTATTGTGATTATTTAAGGTGGAGCTGACATGCACAACCTTCTCAGATGTATTTGATTATGAAACAGTTTGAAAAATCTTGCATTAAATAATTTATAGGTCCCTTGCAGACACAGAAATTTCCCGGTTTCTTTTATATTAGTTTTCTATCACTGCCATGACAAATTACCACAAACTTAGTGCCTTAAAATATTACACATTTATTGTCTTATGATCTATAGGTTAGAAGTCTGGCATGGGTCTCACTGGCCTAAAATCAATGTGTCGACAGAGCCGTGCTCCTTCTAGAGGATCTAGGAGAGAAATCTGGAGGCTCCAGAAGTCACCCACATTCTTTCCTCCATCTTCAAGGCTCAGGATGCTTCATCTCTTTGGTCATTCTTTCGTTTATAGTCACATCTCCCCACACACCCTGAATCCTTTTGGAAAACGTTCTCCTATTTTAAGGGCCCATGTGTTGTTTATGTTGTGCCCAAATCAAAATCTGGGTTTCTTCCCCCATCTCAAGGTTATAAATTTAATCCTATGTCCAAAGTCCCTTTTGCCATGTAAAGCAACATATTCCCAGGTTCCAGGAAGTAGAGCGTGGACATCTTTGGGGGCCATTGTTTTACACTATCTGTCCCAAGAGCTTTCTGCATTTCTCAGCTCTGGAGGGCATGGAGTCATGTTCTGTACAGCCAGAAAGAAACTCGAGTGATTGTCTTTCTTGTTCACTTGCTTCTGACCCTATCCACTCTGGCAGTGTGGAATAACTATCTTGTAAAAGGTATTAAGTTCACTGGATGTGTTGTCCTCATCCAGGGAACAATAAAATAAAAGAACACAAGAGTAAATAAAAGAAGGCTATCAAACCATTCTATGCAGCATTTTGTTTTTAGCTTCTCTCCTGATATAGGCAAAATATCTCTCTGGAAGAAACTAGACTCTGAACTGTAGTTTAACATGTAAAATTGCCACACTAGTTATCAATAATTAGCCTTTGGAATTAAAATATGAACATGAAGGATTAAATTGGTCTATCTACACTTTTGGACATAGTCATAATGCAGCTCAGCATTTTTTGTTTGTTTGTTTGTTTGTTTTGTTTTGTTTTTTAAATGAACATTAGAAACCTCTAAAGTTGTCAGGCCACTCATGGTCATCAGCCTGTAAAGAGAAAAAGAAACAGAAGGATTGTCTTTTCTCACAGCTTGGAAAAAGGTCTGATGGCTGACCTGTATGAAGTGGAATCATTTGAGGGGTTTGCTCATAGTTGATGATATCAACAACCCATGTGAATGGAATGAGGTTGAAAATCAGTTTTGCGCTACAATAAGATTTCAAATCTTGGTGTTCGGAATCACGTTAAGTTTTTTTTTTCTTTTAATTTGGCTATATATAAAGTTAACATGTGATTTAGCAATCCCATTCCTAGGTACCCAAGAGAATTGAAAATGTATGTTCATACAAAAAATTGTATATGAATTTTCATAGTAGCTTTATTTATAGTGGCCTAAAAGTGGAAACAACCCAAATGTCCATCAACTGATGACTTGGCAAACAAAATTTGGTATATCTCTACAGTGGATATTATCCCATTAAAAAAAAGGAATGAAGTAATGACATGCTATACCATGGATGAACCCCAAAGACATACTAGGTGAAAGACGACAGACCCAAAAAGGCCATATGTTATTTGATTTTTCTTATATTAAAAGTCAAAAGTAAGCAAATCTGTAGAAACAGAAAGTAGATTAGTGGTCCCTGCTGATGAGAGGGGAATGGGAAGTGACTACTGATGGGTTTGGACATTCCTTTTGGGGTTATGACAATGTTCTAGAATTAGTGATGATTATGGTTGTATGTATCTGTGAATATACTGAAAAAAAAACTAAATTAAACATTTCAAAGTGGTGTATTTTATGGCATGTGAACTTCATCCCCCATAATTGTACCTATCAGGTATAAGTCTCCGAGTTCCTGAATTATTTTACTATAATTTATTTTTAAAAATACAAGTTTCTGTATGTTTCATTGTTCAGAAGAAGCATTATTTTCCATATATCAAAGCAAAAATGTTTATCCATGTCTGTGAAACACTTTTTTATTTGTCATTTTAAAAGTCACAGATTGAGGAGAAAACATTTCTAAAGAATAAATCTGAAAAGCAGAAACTAAAAACTCAGATGTGTACCAGTTAGCACAGACGATTTGCTTCTATGTCATACCTGGCATTTGGTGTCATTCTGCAAATTGGTTTCTCTTTTCAATTTTTCCTCCTACATGTTTGACACTTAATAGTAAAATCCAGGAAGAGAGTGGGCTTTTTTTGTTTTGTTTTGTTTTTTCATTTTTTACTGGAAGTGATTTTAGCTATTTTAAAACAAATATACTAAATATAAATATTCCCAGCTGATCTTGCTTCCATGCTAGTAGACACAAATGGTTTTCTATATAGATGCCGACGTGCTGCTCTCCCCCAAGTTGTCTTTCAACCAACAGATACGCAAAAAACACAACAGCAAGTGCTGTTTCTCTCCTTCTGGAATGTATAGTGTAGCCAGGGAGAGAAAGCACAATGTAGAGACAAATTGTTTTTCAACCATTAAATAAGAGTGAAGACAATAGCTGAGATGTGAGGCGAGCTGGGTGTGATGGTTACATAGGAGGGATGTAAGGGACGCGTCTATGATGAGTTTTCTGGGAAAATAACTGACATTTAAACATTCCCAACCTTCCTCTTCCCTGCCCCAGTGAGACATCACAACTGATTGTTTACCTATCTCAAGTGTCTAGCTCATTTGGGACTTAAAAGAAGCAGGTTTGCCTTCTTTAACAAACATGAAGTGGATGTCCTCTGGTTCTGTTTTAATGCATTTCTAATAGCTCCATATGAAGCTAAGTTGTGTTCCAGACGGTATGACATTCTTGTTAATGTGATGGCTTATGCGATGGTTCACTTGCGGTGTCTCTGTAGGGGCACGAGAGGGTTTCTCAGAGGAGGTGATGCTCTTTAAGCATGGTAGGGTGAGTAGAAGTTAGGTGATCCAGGACATGGAGAAGGCATTTGAGCTGAGAGTACCCCCCACCATGACCAAGTCCTTTGGGCTCTTTCATGTGGCTGGAGTTAGGGATGTGATGGAAATGAGGTTTTATGAGACCTCAGAGCTAAGCAGTGCCCACATGTTGATGGACCTGTGTTTTCACCTCACAGTTGAGAACTTCATCTGAAAAGCTCAAAGACTCATCGACAGTTTTCAGAAGGGAAGGGGCAAAATAAGTCTTTTTGTATAGCCTTCAGGAGTGTGGGAATGCTGGTGGGCATTGTCTTTGAAAGGAAGTGATGAAGGGCAGGATAGTTTTCAAGGATGTAGAATCCAAAGAAACATGATTTTCCAGGTATGAGGAGAAACTTTAAGGAATAATGTGAGAAATGACTTTATTTCAATTTCTTTGGGTCATGGCAGGAAGCCCATACCTATACATTCGAACCACAAAATCATTGCTCCTAATTTTATTGTGTATATTTTCATTTTTTTACTTAAAGCAAGATACATGTGTACATATAGCCCTTTATACACCCACTGTGTGTTATCATACACTTACTATAAATATTTGTCTATATAAGATGTAAACATCTATTATATATGTATACACAATATATCATACATTGGTAATAGTCAAGATGTGCATATTTATTACTTGTTATACATTAAGTATAATACATGTGAAGATACTTGAATTGAATTAATATTGGGAGAAATCTATAGTGTCTGTAGTTCTTACTTAGAAGTTTCTTAGGTTGGCCATGGTGGATCTGAAAGGTACCACTCTAGGATGAATATCCTTTCTTTCAAGAATATTTGGAAGAAATGATGACTCCTAATAAGTAGCTCACACTAAATACTGAAGTGCATGTTATTGATTTCATTTTTTTCCTGAACTTTTTTCGTAATATGCATTAAAAAAGCTATGAAGTGATCTCTATGGACTCATCTGCTCATACATACATAGATGTTATAATTTTTTTAAGATACGGTTCCTTTGTTGTTTGCAATAGTGAAATGCTCCATGAAATGTGAACACTGTCATCTTCTGTGTCACATGTCTGCTGATTTCCTTTTTGTGGGCCCAGATGTGGGGTCATCAAACTTATTCTATAAAGGGTCAGAGAGGAAATATTTTAGGCTTTGTGGATCATACTGTCTCTGTTGCAGCTACTTAACTCTACCATTGTAGTGGGAAAGCAGCCACAGACAATATATAAATGAGTAGGTGTGGCTGTTTTTCCATAAAATGATTTATGAAAACAGGCATTGGGCCATTGCTATTTGCCTGCTTCGCTTCTGCTCTAAATCAGTGGTTGCCACCTCAGGGTCAAGGCATGCCTCAATCAATGTGTTAGAAATACTTTCTTACCCATCATAAATATGTTATAACTTTAGAATTTTCCTTTGTAAGAAAACTAAATGAGACAGGATTTGAAGTGAGCCTAGAGCTACCTCACATTTATAGTCATTCTGATAAATGTTTTTTTTTTTTTTGAGAATACAAATAAAAGTTTATTGTACAAAATAAAGGTCTTCATATTTCATAGTTCTCTAAGGCTAAAGACAGACTAATTTAAGTCTTTCACAAAGTTGGCACTTTCACTCCCCCTATTAAAATGACATGACCAAATGTTATCAAAACAAATACTATAAATAACACCAAGTCCTTTAAGCATAACTATCACAAATGTTATTTCTTGGCATAGGAGATCTTCATGGCATGGGAAGGCGTGATCTTAAGTCCTTGTAAAGCATACCTGACAGCTCCGGCCTGCCCGTCACTTTCAAATTAAACAAAAGCAATGTCATGCCCCCCAGGTACCAAACACACTTCCTTGAAACCAGGGAACTGATTAAACAACATGGATAATATCTCATTAGTTTCCTCTGGTAAATTATTAGGGAATAAAATATAGTTTCAAGGGTAATCAGAGACCTGAGGATTTGGTGTTGAATTTCCTTGGGTATTAGCTGAATTTGGTGTTCCCTGACCAGGCTTTTTGTTGGCAGTTATTGCAGCCTGTTCCACAGTTTTAGCTTTTTTTCTTTTTTCTTTTCCTTGTCAGCAAAAGTACCACGCATTTTAGATATTATATCTGAATCTGTTTTTGCATACTGGATTCACATTGATTTGCCATAAAATGGAAATCCTTCTAACTGTCTCAAAGCATTCGTGGATGAACCCAGCTCCTTAAATATAACAAAGGCCTGCCCCCTCATCTTTGTGGTCTTTAAAGCCACAAAGTCTACCACATGACCAAACTGGGAAAACAGGGCATGTAGGGATCTCTTCAATTCTTCTTTTTTAATTTTGTCATTCACATTGTTGACATAAAATCGTATGACTTGGCCTGATATCCCTGTTTGCACTAAATTCTTCGAATAACCTTTGCGCCTCCTGCACTCCGGGCTCTACAGTGGAGAGTAGACCGAAGAAACTAGAGAACCGAAGAAACTAGAGAACCGAACCAGCGACGTGCGAGAAGCTCCAGGCAACTTGAGGCCTAAGTCCGTGAGAACAAACAGCCGGAAATGGTTCCTGGCACTGGAAGTAGCACTTCCACACTCCTCAGTTGAGTGCCGACAAGTCGAGAAGCCGAGCACAGAATCCTTCAATGACCCCCATGCTGAATTTTCTTGAGTAGGAAAGAAAGGTGTTGGAAATGTAGCAAAGGATTAAGACCACAAAGTCAGGAGTAAGGTCCCCGACTTTGAATCCCAGCTGTGCCATGTGCAGTCTGTGTCCTGGGACAGGTTACTTGACCTCCCTGTTACTTGATTTATTCATCTGTAAAATGGGCATATTAATAGACCTCGCTTCATAAGGCTGTTTAATGATGAAAGCCACTAACACAATAAGGACTTGGGATAATGGTACATATTATATCCACAAGAGATGTTAGTTACTCCCCACATTTCTAAGACCCCTGGATTGAAAACCAGGGCATAGCTCTCAACTTATTTTCTCTGTGCTGTAAGTCACTGATGAACAATCCTTACTTTGCACTCTTAATAGTTTAGTGGACTTCAAATTACCATCATGTTAATGGGTTGCACTTTTATAGCTTCTTACATTAAAAAATGTTACCCATAGATGGATATTTTGACAAGGAAGAAAGCAGCAAAACTAAGTGCAGAAGAAGTGAATATGCACAAGTCAATAGTGCTCATGAGTGCAAATGACATTGGAACATGATATTAGGTTGCAGAAGTTGAAATCACCAAAAGGCCAACAAAGTGATTATGCACCCAGATAGTGGACGTTATGTTCTTTATGTTCGTATCACTGAATTCTGGAATTCTGAGTCTTACTTTTCTTTTTTTCTTTTTTTTTTTTGTAGAGACAAAGTCTCACTTTATCGCCCTCGGTACAGTGCCGTGGCATCACACAGCTCACAGCAACCTCCAACTCCTGGGCTTAGGCGATTCTTTTGCCTCAGCCTCCCAAGTAGCTGGGACTACAGGTGCCCACCACAACGCCCAGCTATTTTTCTGTTTTGCGATTCGGCCGAGGCTGGGTTTGAACCCGCCACCTTCAGCATATGAGGCTGGCACCCTACTCGCTGAGCCACAGGTGCCACCCCGAGTCTTACTTTTCTTTAACAAATAAAATGACATTTGGCTATGTTTATACCATGCAGTTCCTTATCCATCCTTTTAATATTAACTGGAAGCATGGAAGTCAATAAAAAGGAAAACTCACTACAAGAAACAAGTTCAGGACGGGTGCAGTGGCTGTAATCCTAGCACTCTGGGAGGCCAAGGTCGATGGATACCCTGAGCTCATGGCTCGAGACCAGCCTGAGCAAGAGGGAGACCTCATCTCTAAACAAAAAAAATAGCCAGGCATTGTGGTGGGCACCTGTAGTCCCACCTACTCGGGAGGCTGAGGCAAGAGAATCACTTAAGCCCAAGAGTTGAGGCTGTGACACTGCCTCAACTGTGAGCTGTGACACTACAGCACAGGGCGACAAAGTGAAACTATGTCTCAAAAAAAAAATCAATATTTTAAAATATCAGATTAGCATATAATTTATTTTCTCTTATAACCATTTTCTAAATGGTTTTCATATTGCCACATTAATTGATCACATGCTTGAACGTGCTCTTATGGATTCTGTGACTTTCTCTCTCCTGGTTTGCCCTGCTATTTCCTTTACTCCCCAACAAATGGCGATGGTGGTAGTAGGGTACGGGGGTCTAAAAGAGCATATGGCAAGTGTTTCATTCATCATGGATAATGCATGCACTGCTCTCTCCTCCCTATAGGACTAGATTTATCTCCACTTCACAGAGCAGGTACTTGAGGCTTAGACAAGTGAGATACTCACATGATGAGTTATGGCATGAGCTGGAATTCAGCCCCAGCCAGTGGGACCCCAGAGTTCTCCTCATGACTGTGCTGCTGTTAGAAACATTCCCCATCTCATCTACAGCAGGACTCATGGAAAGAGGCATCTGACTCAACCCTGCTGAAGTGAGAAGCATTTTAAACTGATGGCAATATGAGCTGGGGCTTTAATTTCTTAATTGATGGCATTGATAGGTTTTATTTCTGTTGCCAGTAGAAGAGAAAGTAAAGGAAGAGAATCTGAGCTTTGTGTGAGGGACTGTCAGGCCTGAGTGTGGGGGAAGTCTGGAGGGATCAGTCAGTGAACTAACATACAAAATGAGTGTGCGGAGGGGTGGAAGAAGCCGGGAGTGGCAGCTGGAGAGAGGGAAGGAAAGGTGCATGGCAAATACTTAGTGGAATTTAGGGGAAAGTTGTGGTTCCTGGAAAAATTTCAAGGAATTTGACACTTTTGATAGTGTCATCAATTCCAAGCCATTGGAATAGTTCCTAACCTGTACTGCATATTAGAGTCTTCTGGAGAGCTTCTATGCCCGACTCCCAACCCTGAAGGTACAATTGATTTAATCCATACCTGTGCTGTCCAACACAGTAGCTGCCACTAGACCCTGTGGCTACATAAACTTCAATCAGCTCCATGCCATACAGTTCCTTATCCATCCATCCTCAGCCTCCCGAGTAGCTGGGACTACAGGTGCCCACCACAACGCCTGGTTAAGGTTAAATAAAATTAAAAATTTAATATTTCATCTAATTAATCACATCTCAAGTGTTTATTAGCCACTGGTGGTGAATGGCCATTGTATCAAATAGTACAGTTAAGAAAAAATTTCCATTGTCATAGAAAAGGGCTATTGGACCATACTGGTCTGGAGAGGAGGGTGTGATCATTAAGTATTTTTAAAAACAATGGCAAATAATACTATATACATCAAGGTTAGACCACTGTTGTTCTAAAAAATATCACCACTTATATCTGAATTAATTCTGCTTTTGAAGGTACTTACGAAAACGTAATAGCTAGACTTTTTCTGCAGTCTAGAAATGTAGCTGCATATATTTTTGTCTAAAGCAGCTTACTTGCCTCATTTGCTTTCTAAGTAAGGGTTTAGATGAGTTAACAATCAGTCTTTGACTGAAAATACATAAGCTGTCTTTCCCCACTTAGAATGAAGTGGTACAACAACTCATGCTGATTCTGAATTATTTATCAAAGGAATTTAATAAGAAATTTTATCTTAAACTGAGACTTAGAGGCCCATTGTCCACAGCTCACATTTTAGACGGCAGATGAGAGGTGGTTGATGTTCATATATTTTGCGATATTCAAAATTAATTCATTAAGATAATAAGTTTATTAAGTTTCATGCAATTTTAAAAGAAAAATTTGATTTCCTTTATCATTAGAGAAGAACCCCATTGAGAGGAGTCTCTTGCAAAGTGTTAAGTGCAATTATTGAAACAAAATGTCATCAAATGTAGCACTAAAATGAGAAAGTGGAAAGAAATTCAGTTTGGCAATTTTTGTTGATGCCTATTTTATTTTGCCTAAGAGTTTTTGGTATAGAGTTTTCCACCTCTTAAATATGATGCTTATTAGCAAATTAAAGATTCTTAGATCCTTAAGACTTGTTTTATTTCCTGCTGACTTGTAAATATCTGATTTGAGATTGGGTTCTCCAGTGTGAAGTAACATTAATTTAACATCACTGTATCTTTTAGATAATTGTATTACAAAATTTGTTCCTTGTTTAGTGAGCAGTGAAATCTGCCTATATTGAAATAAATGACTTACCTTGCAGAGAGTTCACCTGACATCTTACCCATAAAGAGTCCTCATTCATTTGAGTGTCCTGCTTGTTGGGAGGAACTATAAGCATCAAACCATGTACCTCAGCATTCCTCACTATCTAAGTAGAAGGAACCGCTATGAAAGAGACAGTCTTACTTATGCCTAGTGTCATTGCTCACAGCAACCTCAAGCTCCCCGGCTCAAGCAATCCTCCCTCCTCAGCCTCTCCCAGGGCTAGGATTACACCATGCCCAGCCTCTAGAATTGCTTCTTGTCAATAGATGCCACCCATTACCACTGCTTTGCAGACCTAAGTGTTTGCTTGCTCTTATCATCTGCTTCCTATCCTTGCTGCACCACTGTGCTCAGATCCTCTTTCATAGTGTTATACACCCTTCGCAAAAAATTAGGGTGGATATTTCTATTTGTAAAGGGTCTCATATTAAGGAGGCTTTCTAAAATGCCTTTTCCTCTTTCCTTAAAAGAAATACCAGTCCCTCCCTTATTGCTAAAGATCATTGCTCTCTGTTCTCTACTTTATTCTGCTGCCCTCCCTGTATCCGTGCACATTTCTGTGCCTTGATTCCACAGGGCTTTGAGCATTCCACAGGGCTTTTGGCCATGGAGCTGCCCTCGATGCACTTACCAGATTTCTCCCAGTTGCAGAGGCTGTCCAGTCTTGGCTGGATGCTCTATATCATGCTTGCTTTGCACAAATTTCTTTTAAGTGACTGAAGAATAGGTCAGCAGTGTGCTGTGATATAGCCTAGAGGGAAGGCCCATTGCGTTTGGAAACAGACTGCCTGCGTTTGAATCCCAACTCCTTGCTTCCTAGTTCAATGATTTCCTATCTAAACTCTCTTTGTCTCAATTTTCTTGTCTGCAAAATGAGGATAATTCTAGCACTTTCCTTCTAGTATAGTGAGTATTCATGGAGGCAATAAGTGATCAATAGATGTTAGATGTTATTTATTGTCATTTTACTGTTTCAGATTCATGACCTTATGTGACTATCCAGTTACCTATTTCTTAGTTTTGATGGTAGATTTTATGTCTGAAGGATCTGAAAATTACTGTCTCTACAAATAGGTCACAGCAGCAGCAGGATAATGGTAGCAATTAAACCAATGTCAGGGTGCTGGGAATGGAGAGAGGATAGACAGCTGTGGTTAAGGAAGCAAATGGCAGCAGGAAGAGAATGCTGACTCCTCCTTCTGTCCTATGGCTTGTCACCTAGCCTCTGGAAGTTATGAGCAACCCCAAGGTAGAGTCTGATAATTAAATTAAATGACACCACATTTTCACTGAGCTTTTTAAGGTAGCAGGTGGACTAGAATGTCCTGTGTAATTCACATTTACATGTACAGTCTTAAAAAATATTAAAGCCTTAAGTGCCAACTCTATGCTACTGGCCAAAAAAGGTTAATCAGACCAAAGAAAGATTTTTCAGTAATGTGGCCTAAATGAAATTTCATTGTGCCATTTTTTAGCTCTAGTCATAATTCTTAAAAATAAAAGTGTCACCTATTTCTAACCTTTGACTATGTATCATTTGAGACCTGAAGGATGTCATTAAAAATACATTATTTTCATAAAATAATTTTAACGTGCTCTTCAAAATGTTATATGCAGAACAATTTTTATTTTCCTTTCCAGCTGTTCAATTCCTCTTTTTCCATGTGGAAATGAACCACAATGTACTTCGATGGGAAGTACACGAAGGGTTCCAGGCACTAGGGCTCCCAACTCGGACATCTTAGATTTGTTATCTGTGTGGACACAAGAAGTTAAGGAAGGCAAGGTTAGCTGCTCTATCACCCCCAATCTCATAAAATACAAGCTCATTTCTCATTCAGATCGTCGGAGTGTTCACAGTTGGTGGGACAGCTGTGCTGCATCAAGGATTCAGGACTCAGGCTGCTGCTTCTTTTCATTCAGTTGGGAAACTGGCTGGGCCTGGATTTTGCTGAGACATTAGAGCAATTAAACATTTTTCTCTATGTGGCCTCTTTACATAGTCTCTCCAACACAGTAGCTGGGTTTAAGACGTGGTGGTTCAGTGGTCCTAAGAATGCAAAAACAGACGTTTTCAGGTCTTCTTAAGTTTTGGGCCCCATATTGGCTCAATATCACCTTCTGCCACATTTGATTAGTTAAAGTAAACCACAGGGTCAGCCAGGATTGAAGGGCAGAAGACTACACTAACATGAGTACTGAAAGGTGTGACCAACCTGAGACTACCACCCAGAGCTAGGAGGGCTGCCCAGGTGCTATCTCCAGGTTTTTGTAAACCAGGGCTAGAAGTGAAGGCTTTACCTTCCTCTGACATTCCATTGGGTAGAGCCCAGTCATATGACTACTATTAAGGTCAAGGGAGGCTGAGGAGTATAGACTAGATGAATGCCCGCATAAAAGAGGCTAAGGGCGTGTCAGTCTCTTCCTTATGCTGTGCCTTCCATTTCTGTGTCTCCATCCCCTCCTCTGTAAAATGGAATTGTGCGAGGAAGTGAAAGGGGATGCAGATAACGTGCTTAACATCTAACACATCCTCAGTAAATTGCCACTATTGCTATTATTATTAGCTATTATGTAGCAGTTATTTGATTATATTCCATTTAATCAACATGCATGGCTGTGGATGTCAGGCTGAGGAATTTGAACTTTGTCCTGGAGCTATCAAGGATACCTCACAGAGGTTTTAAGCAAAAGAGTGCTATAATCAGAAATGTGTTCACTCAAAAAGTTTGACAGTGTGGTTCTATAATATTTTTTCCTTGAAAGCGAAAAATAACACTAATGTTATAAAGAGAAATAATCTGGAAAAAGAAGCAAGAAAAAGGTAGAGTGAGTGCTGAATGAAATGGGTTCTGAGGCTGTAGATTGTTCCTTCGTATCCTTAGCTTTGGGAGGGTTAAAAAGGAAAAAAAATGACTGTTCTCAGCATTTTTTTCTGATTAGCAAAACTCTCCCACTGATCAGACCTTTTAATTGCTTCCTGATACTCATTTCCAAGGCTTTTTGGATGACTCTTTGGCCTCACTGGTTTTACTTAAAGGGTTGTTACTTGAATCTTAAAGAGGATTCCTTGTCTTCACCCCTTGTTCTACGGGCTTGAAAGCATTTTTCCAAAGAATGCCAAAGATGCAGGACTTCTCTCTTATTACTGGATTTCCTTTCACAGGCCTGACTTGGTTCCACTCTTAGACTGAGAATTTCACAAAACATTTTCTCTTGAGATTATTTTCTTAAAGAAATTTTCACCTTCTTATGAAACATTTGTTGATCTGATATTATCTTTCTCCATCAAATAATTGATTTCAATGACCACTCCAGTCTGAGGTGATCGTTCTTTCCTCATCAGGCCTGCCTATAGCATGGTTCCTACTAGTGCTGACTCTGAATGTGGCTTCCTCTTCCAGTTAATTTATAAGCTTCAGAGTGGTTGGGATCACAGCTGCATTTACTTATGAGCTGTGAATCTTTGAGCAAGTTACTTCACATCTCTGGGCTTCTATTTCCTCACCTGTAAATGGGGATAATAATGTAACTACTTCTTAGAATTCTTTTGATGTATAAATCAGTGCCCATAAAATGCTTAAAACAATGCCTGATAGGAAGTGCTCAATCAGAACAACACTCGCTTCAATTTATTCATAAACCAAAAGATCATTTCCCTACCAAGGAAAAATGAATTGCATATCTATCAATTTCATGTGAAACAATGTATTAGTATTAATATGTTTAAAATATTAAATACTAGTGTACTAAACAACATTAAATGAAGGTATAACTCCTATTGATGAATATCCAATGTGAACCACATTGACTGGAATTATGACTATTTTCAACACGTGAGTGTTGAGTAGTGGAGGTGGAGGTGTATGCTATAACAATTTTACTCTGAATTTCTCTAAGTTTAATCATTCAGGTAGAGAAAACTATCTGATATATTTCATTCTTTTTAAACTCCTTCCTCAGCTAAATAAATAGCAGCAGCAACAGAGGCTATGTATGGCTTAAATGATTAACCTTATAGAATCCTAGTAAAACCATACTGAGTCCCTCAATTTTGAGTCACTAAGATCTTCCATGAAATCATTTCCCAGTTTGTCAGTTATAATCACAGTGACTCTTTTGTTGGAATTCACTTGAGACCCATGAGAGAGCTATAACTTCATATTGAGTGGAAAACAAAGATGTCTTTTCAAGTTGTCTTTGGTTCAGTGCCATGTGGAATACGCAGAGATCAAGGTAATTTGTGATTGAAAGATATTTTGAATCTTCTCTTTTCCCTCTGCTTTTCCTAGATCCCACCCCAAACCCTCAGCCCCACCTGCACCCTCTTAAGCAGAGCCACACAGGTCCACTTGCTTTGACCTCTACAACCTCTGTTCAGGAAATGAACAACTTCTCAAGGACTATTGTTCCATAAAAAGCATAAAACGCAGAGCATGTGTTATGCTTCAGTGGAAAAGAGAATGGGACCTTTTTGTTTTTTAATGTTTGTGGCTAGTGTTAGGGAAATGAAGAAGTCAGTGGTTTTAAAATGTAATTGAAGAATTGAGAATGTATCCTAAACAAAGAAAGCATCCTATGTACATTATCATGCTCCCAGGGGTTTTCCCAGAGGCTTCCCACATTTTTAGGTTGATTCCTAATAAGGACAGTTTGCACAGTTACAATCCAATTACCGTTTGTAGATCCCTGTGGAAAAGAGTTCTTTTTTCTTTTTTTTAGAGAGAAATCCTTTCCTAAGTTCAGAATATTTCTTCAAAATAATCTTATTAAAATAAGAAGCAGGAAATCTAGTTTCAATTTCTTTTCATTCTTTTTGTCCCTTCCCTCCCCTCCTTCTTCCTCCCTAACTCTCTCTCTCTCTCTCTCTCTCTCTCTCTCTCTCTCTCTCTCTCTCACACACACACACACACACACGCATGCACACACTTAGTCACTCACTCAGGCGTTTAGTCAGGGACACAGCCTGCCTCGGTTCTGAAGGGACAGGAACTTCTCAATGGTCCGATGAAAAGATTGCATATTTTTGGTCCCAAGATTCACAGTAGCGGAGGTCTCTGGCAACAAAAGGTATCGTGGGAGTCACAGCTATGCCAGCTGGGCCATTTCTCAGACACTCAATACAATCTGCCATTTCAGGATGTGTTTTTCACCAAAAAAAATAATTTTTTTTTAAACAGGCCTAAGTTCCTACTCCAAGCTTAGTTCAGTGAGAGTAGAGCTGACAGCAAAGACGGGGCCTGTTGTAATTGATGGGTAAGCAACATAAATATCTGTATTTACACTTTTCTTTCAGAAGATGATTGTGATAAAATTCTGTGATTCTTTTGCATCTATCTTGTGATTTAGGAAAAAAATGGATTGATCAGCGTCTGAGATGTGTGACAGCTAAAAACCGTGTCAATAGATATTTACGGGAACCTTATTTCCTTATTTTTAGAGTAATGTTGGAAGAGCTCAAAATGGACAGACTCAAGCAAGAAAGAGTGTGTTGTAATTAAATGGAACAGCAACAGCATAATTGGACTGATTTCTGCAAAAGATTTGGGCACAGGCTGTTTTGAGGTCTGAAAGGGTAAAGTGCCTTATCTTTCCCGCTTGACGTCTTAAACTCAGGTACAATATTTTAGTTGCTGTGGCCATGATAAATAGGGGATTTGGAGAAAACTTGATATTAGATAAGGTTAATAATAAATATGATGTGCTCTGTTTTACAAAAGAGGAAAATCTTAAGTTTCTAGATTGCTAAACAATGTCTGACTTATCTTATTATAAGGATGTGTCTTCTGATAAAAAAGTTTAGTGAAGGAAAGAGGCAGAATGTGACTGTTATGCCCCAGATCCCATTTGGCTACTGTATAAGTCACAGTTGCTTAGCTCATTAGGGGGTTGGATTGGTTTATCATGAGAAGTGATGAAATCCGTGTGGTGGTTATGAGTCTAAATTCTAGAACCTGAGACCTGACTTCAAATCCCAACTCTACCACTGACTTGGTACGTGATCTTTGCAAGGTCCTTAAGCTCTGTGCCTCTGTTTCTTGAACTGGAATATGAAGATGATAACGGTAGCATAATCCTTAGAGTTGTTGTAACAATTAGATGAGATAATACAAATAAAGAACTGAGATCAGTAACAAGCAGAGAATGGACTAACTGTAAATGTGAACAGTATTTTCAAGGTCTAATATATCTCTGGAGGTGTGTTGTTCCAATTTCAATGAACTAAATTTAATTATAAAAAGACAAGTAAAACTGTCAGCTGCTGGCTGTGTCATTGAGAAATTTCTAATTCTTGGGAGTGTTTCCATTTTCTGCAACTCTCAGATCTGCGCAGGCTGTTTTACCTCCTTCTCATCCAAGATTTAAGCAAAATTTAAAACTAAGAATTAAGTTGGCAGCCAGTAGAAAAGTCCACAATTCTATCGAGGATAAACAAAAATGAAATTGGCCTTTTGTTCTGATGCTTTTGCCCTTGAGGACATCTAGTATGTGGTTGTATCCCCTGTACGCTAATGCTTAGAATGGTTCTTTCCACTGGAGACAAGATATAAGTGACATTTGTTGTTTTTTGTTTTTTGTTTTTGTTTCTGTTTTTTGTTTTTTTTGTAGAGACAGAGTCTCACTTTATCGTCCTCGGTAGAGTGCCGTGGCGTCACATAGCTCACAGCAACCTCCAACTCCTGGGCTTAGGCGATTCTCTTGCCTCAGCCTCCCTAGTAGCTGGGACTACAGGCGCCCACCACAACGCCCGGCTATTTTTCTGTTTTGCAGTTCGGCTGAGGCCGGGTTTGAACCCACCACCTTCGGTATATGAGGCCGGCGCCCTACTCGATGAGCCACAGGTGCCACCCACATTTGTTGTTTTAGATGGCATTAGCACAGCGCTGGGTTTGACAATGTTCATTTCTACTTCTTTGGTCTATCAATAATCCAAACAAATAGGCCATTTGCAAATAACCACTTCTTTTTGCCTTAGCATTGACATATATCCCAATATCCTAAATTATTACTCTGTTGTGGGATTTCTTTGCAGGCTCCTTGGGATGTTTCCCAGAGAAACAAAATTTGAAGAGAGGAGGGAAATGTTGATCTAAAAGGCTGATCCCAATCAAAGATGTCCTTTACTTTTAGTCTGGTCCAGGGGTCGGTAAACTTTTTCTGTAAAGGGCCAGTTAGTAAGTATTTCCAGCCTTGTGAGCCAGGCAGTCTCTGTTGCAGAAACTCAACTCTGTCCTTGTAGCCTGAAAGCTGCCATAGACAACAACTAAATGAGTAAGTGTGACTGTGCTCCAATAAAACTTGATTTATGAAAACAATCAGTGGGCAGGATTTGGCTCACAGGCAGCAGTTCTCTAATCCCTGGCTAGTCTGCTTGTATTAGCAAAATCCGTATCATCCTCCCCATTTCACAGACAAGGAAAGTGAGGCATTGGGAGTATAAGTAGTTTCCTAAAGGACCACATGGTGGGTAAGTGGCAGAACTGGGCTGAGACTCAGGGAGTCCAACCTGCCAGCCCTTCCTTTTAGATACCACCCCGTGCCACCCTTATTTCAATCAGTTGGCTGGTTGGCTCCCCAAATCTGCGTGACTCATTCTCTCGCCTCCTCACAGGTTGGCTCAAATATCATGTTCTCAGTAATGCTGCCCTGGCAGCTGCCCCAACACTCTGATTCCCCTCACCTTGTGCTACCTTCTTCTCTACCGCTTCTCACTTTGTAAAACTTGATGTGTAATGTACTCATTTATTGGGTGAGTTTCTTTTGTGTTTTCCCCCACTAACCTAAAAGCTCCTTGAGGGCAGAGCTCTTCGTTTTGTTCGCCAGTGAATCCCAAAGACCTAGGAGAGTGTCCTGGTTGTAGAAGGTGCTTGTTAAGTATCTGATGAATGACTGAGGCCTGATTTTCCATCATGCTGCTGAGAAATATTTCAATATGTCTTATGTAGCAATAAATAGCTAATATGCCAAGGCAAGAGGTAAAAATGCACTACCAACTGTCCAGAATTTTCAAAAATTCCTGCTCATAAGAAGACCAGAATAGATAAATAAAATACAAAATTATATAGAATGTGAGAGAAGTGTCAAATCTTCTTAAATAAAGATCTGTTGAGGAGTGGCTGAGGAATCAAGGGAGAAAGAAGGAGCAAATGTAATCCTGCTGCATTCATAATGGGATTCAACCAGGCATGTGACAGCTACACAAATACCTGTGCCTTCCCTGGAAGCTAATGAAGAAAGGAGTTCCTTGTCATTGGAGATGTGTTTATACTGTACTGCAGTTATAAAGAACTAGGTGGCCCTTTCCAGAAATGTTGGTTGCAGGCCTGGTATTTAAACTTATGCCACATTTCAGCAACACACTGTGATTATCTGGACACTTTGGCTTTACTAATTATTAATAAATGACAGTTGGCAACATTAGAAAATAATTAGAAGAAATTTACCCCCTGGCATAATCTATCTAAATGGCATGCCATTCCCCGGAACCTTAAACAACCTATCTGGTCTTTTCTTCTTCCTCTCACCCATGTGGAATCACAATGCAGCTGACACCTTTAGAAAAAAGCATCCTATACATAGTGGTAGTGGAACTATTTATTTATGAATTCAATACACATTTCTTAATAGCTTTTCATGTCACTAAACAGCCAAGCTTGAGATGGGGATGCAAATTTAGAGTGGTGATGGTTAATGTTAATTATAAGTTGATTTTCTACTTACTCAGGGCTCACTGGGAGCTAATGAGCCCTCTGTAAGAAATTCATTTGCATTGTCTGGTACGATCCCTGCAAACTGAGAGTTAGGTCTTGTTCTTTGCTTCATCTTACTGATAACAAAAAAACTGAGGCTCGGAGATGTTTTGAATCTTACCAAAGAGCTCCCATCTATTTGAACCCACATCTTCACTACCACACCAGTGGATCTCAACCTTTATTGTAGAAAAATAAGATTCGTCTGAGGGTGCTGATTTACACAGGATGGGGGTTCTTAGGCCCTATCCCTTGTATCTCTAATTTTCTAAATCTACCCTAGAACCTAGGAATCTGCATGCTTAACAACAGTCACCTGCCAGGTGACTGATGCTCTAGGTTTGCAAATCACATTTTGAACAGTCCTGTATCATCACCCCTTGCTTGGCCCTGGGGAGTTCACACAGTTGGATGTGGTTAAAGAGTTGCTGCAATTAGACACTAGCTCCAAGGGCGCAAGAAAACAATGTGGTGTAGACCAAAACCAAAATTATTTCAATCAATTTGATGTCATGGGAAAATCAAGTCTGTTTGTAAAGATGCAACTTAGTGCATAAGAATGATCGTTCAAAGAAATCACAGACGTTAGATAGTTGGGCTTTTCATCTGTCTTCTGTTTCTTTTTTCTAAATGTTCAGACATACGCTTCTGGAGGGGAAGGGCATGTATTTAATCAAGGCTTTTGGTGAGGTGTTCTCCCTTTAGTCATGGTATTACTGTATTGGGATTTTTTGTTTGTTTGCTTCTTTTAAATAGGTTTATGGTGTTTGTGCTTCTTTATCCTTAAATAGGACTTACAATAAGTTCTATGATTCTGTTTATGTATATATAATACACACAAAAATTCATGTATAGTGTACATAGTAATACATAATATACATAAGAATATATAGTTCATGTCTTTAATGATAAAATGTATAAGTGATTGTTAATATTCCTGGCACTATAATTTTAAGGAGATTCTATGTAATTTGGGCCTAATAGCAGACCTAATCTGTGCTATGCCAGGTTTCCCAACCTCTGCACTACTGATATTTTGGTCCAAGTAATTCTTTATTGTGGACAGTTGTCTTGTGCATTGTGGAATATTGAACAGCATCCCTGGCCTCCACTTTCTAAATATCAGTAGCTCCATCCCCAATTATAATATGAAAAATGTCTCCAGGTATTGATAATGCTCCTGGGAGGTGATATTACCCCCAAGAACCACTGTGCTGTATCCTTTTTTTTTTTTTTATCACATTGATACCCATTATTAATTCTGTTACATAGTATCCCATAATAAAAGTATATTATTATAACTTTCAAGGTCTTTAGTCTATCCAGAGATATCAAGTCAGTTTCAGTTTTACCTACATCTGTAAAATTGAAATAAATTTGAAATCTTCTGTTTTCAATTCTTAAAAAACAAAATATCCTATGATGACCACTTAAAGGATTGGGCTCCAAAAGCCTTAAAATGAGTCATCCATTTATGAGATAAATAGTCACCAAAGAAAAATGCTGGCCTGGAATGTGCATTTGAGAGTAGAGAACCAGCCAGAATCACATTCTAGGCTGTGCTGGAGGGATTTGGTGTGTTTCTTGGGTGATAACTTTGTGGTCCATGTCATGAGAGCCACAGGATGACATTGACCTTTGTGTTCATGTCTTACTGCTCCTGTCATGTCTGATGGTTGGGGATAGGTATGATGGGTTGACACTTCCCTAAGTCACATATCCTCACATTTCCTTTCTCCCCAGTATACTGGTGTTTTTTGAGCAGACTCTGTTTTAAAACTTTTTCTTTGCAGCTTATTCAAATCCAGAATACTTCTTCCCACATATGAACAACATTACATGGGTCAGTTAGGTTTCCACTTGTTTAACTCTTGATGTGCCTGATTCATTAGTCCCTAAATTACAAATAATTCATTCAGTGACACTTAGGTGCCAGGTACTGCTTTGGATATTGGGAGCATCAAGGTGAAAATACAGACAAGGTTTTTGCCCTCCTGAATCTGGCTGATGTATATACTATAACTTCGGGTGCAGGCTGCTAAGACAGCACATGGTGTCAGATACTGTGTAAATATGTGTAGTGTACTAACAACTCTAATCTCTTTATAGCAGGTCAGCAAACTATAACCAGTAAGCTAAATCCAGCCTGCTGCCTGTTTTGTGTGACCTGCAAGTTAAGAATGATATTTATATTTCTAAATGGTTGGAAAAATTTCAAAGGAGAACAACATTTGGTAAAAGTAAAATTCTATGACATACGAATTTTCTTGTCTATAAATAGAGTTTTGTTGGAACTCTTGTTTACACAGGGTCTAGGGCTGTTTCATTCTACAACAGCAGAGTTGAGTTGTTGTGGCAGAGACCATAAGACCCACAAAGCTAAACGATTTACTATATATAATTTTCTACAATTCCGCTTTGTGGGAAAAATGCTTTCAAAATTCTAGTCGTTGGACCTCTCCTGCCCATATTGGTGGCAGCAATACCTGGAGTATGAAGCAGCACCTTAGCGTCAGGTAGTGGGAAGATAAGAATCTGATGGCCCTGGATGAAGGAGAGAAATGGAGTAGGAAGGGAGGGGAGAGGGGAGGTTTGACAGAGGGAGGGTAAAAGGTGGGACCACACCTATGGAGCATATGACAAGGGTACAAGTCAAATCTGTCAAGTGTAGAACATAGATGTTTTGGTACAATAATCAAGTAAATGAGGTGAAAGCTATGTTGATTAGTTTGATCTAACCATCTCAGATTGTATTAAAAAAATCAGCACATTGTACCCCACACATCCATGAATGTATTCAAGATCTATATGTATTTGACTTAATAAGAAAAAAAAAAGAAAGAAAGAATCTGATGGGAAGTGAAGACCTGTTGTTGGAAGGTCTGTCTGGGAGCATGCTCTCCTTGGAACTCAGGCCCTTGCCCCCAGCAGCCTGCTTTCCTAGTGCTTCCTCCTATCCTGGAGTACTTTCCTATTGCTGCTGTAACAAATCACCATGAAGTTAAAACTTTAGATTAATACACATTGAATACTTTACAGTTCTAGAACTGACATGTCTGAAAGAGGCCTCGCTGGGCTAACATCAAGGGCCACATACATTCCTTCTGGAGGCTCTAGGAGGTAATTTGTTCCTTGCCTTTTCCTGTGCCTAGAAACTGCCTGCATTTCTTGGCAGCATCTCCATTCTCAGAGCCGGCAGCCTGGCGCTTTCAAAGCTAATTCTCTCTCCCATCTCTGCTTCCATCATCATATCTCCTTCTCTGACTCAGCTGCACCTGCACTTCCCTCTTGATAGGAGGACCCTTGTGATTACATTGGGCCAGCCTGGACAATGCAGGATAATTTCCCCATCTCAAGAACCTGAATTTAATCACATCTGCAAAGTCCTCTTTACCATGGAAAATAACATAGTGACAGATTCCTGGGCTTTAGGTGTGGGCACCTTTTGGGGAGACATTATTCTGTCAACCACGCCTCCAGTAACTCTGCACTGGAATTCTTTTAACCTCTATAGAACAACATGTAGCCGGAGGGGCGTCTTTCCAGCTTGGATACTGAAGTGGACATGAGTATGGCCTTTAGCCTCTAAGAGTATCACATTGGAGTCATTTCTTTGTTGTTGTTGAGTAAAAAACAAAAATAAGGATTATGACATCACTGCATTTGTTTAATAAAAGAAAGCAGCACCATACTTACTCCTGGGAGTCTATTAAGCTCAAATTTGATTTCAATAAGTAACATCTTCACTATTATGACAATCATAGAAATAGCTTTGTTTCCTATGGTAGATTTGTATCTTTCTTTGGTAACAGAGAACTTCTTGCATTTTCTAGACTTACTACAGAGCAGACTTATTATTACTGAATATTATTATTGAATTGAAAGATGGAAGTTCAGACTCAGACTGAATCATATCAAGACCTTGAGCTCAGTGGTTCTCGGCCTTGGCTGCATGGGAGAATCAGTTGGGAAACATTAAGAATATATATGTTGTCTTAGCTCAGGCTGCTATAAGAAAATAACCCCAGATGTTCTGTCGCTCTAGTAAGTCCAAATATATCAAAGTTTAAAAATCTAAAAAGTTACAAATCACGGGCTGTAAGATATAATGGACTAAAAGAAATTTAAAGCATGATACTTCACTTTTTATCATGCTAAATGTAGGCATTTGTGAACAGTATGAAAAACCATATATTACTTGTTTGTCTAGGGCTGTTTTAGTTGTGAGAACAAAATGAAGGCTCAAGAAAAATGTAAACTGACCAGGTCCTATTTTGACAGACTTAGGAATTTCTTTTAATTCTATTTTTACAAGATAAAAATATTATTTTCACCACGTCAAAAAACTTGAACATCTTCCTTCTCCCCCCTGCTGCTCCCCATCTTGGTGATTACTGTTACTGTCTGCCCAGTTACTCATGCTACATTATTCCTTTTCTGCTCCCATTGCATTTGGTCTATCCCTAAGTGTCTATGTAGTTCTGTCTCATGTCTGTTCAAATTGGAAACAGCAGCACACCTAGCACAGAGTCTTTTCTTATCTCTGCATCTTTGACTTGCTCTCACCTTCAAGTCCTTAAGAAATGTGTTTCTAACCTCTTACAGCCACCTGATCTTTGATAAATCAAACAAGAACATACACTGGGGAAAAGAATCCCTATCCGATAAATAGTGCTGGGAGAACTGGATAACCACATGTAAAAAACTGAAACTGGACCCACACCTTTCACCACTTATAAAAATTGATTCAAGATGGAGAAAAGATTTAAATCTAAGGTGTGAGACAATAAAAATCCTCAAAGAAAGTGTGGGGAAAACACTTGAAGATATCGGCCTGGGGAAAGATTTTTATGAAGAAGACTTCTGTGGCAATTGCCAACAAAAATAAACAAATGGGACTTAATCAAACTGAAAACCTTCTGTACAGCTAAGGAGACAACAACCAAAGCAAATAGTAAATGTTCAGAAAGGGAAAAGATATTTGTATATTATTAATCAAACAAAAACTTGATAGCTAGAATCTATAGAGAACTCCAATTAAGCAATAAAAAAAGACCCAACAGGCTCAGCACCTATAGCTCAAGCGGCTAAGGCACCAGCCACATACACCAGAGCTGGCGGGTTCAAATCCAGCCCAGGCCTGCTGAACAACAATGACAACCACAACCAAAAAATAGCCAAGCGTTGTGGTGGGCATCTGTAGTCCCAGCTACTTGGGAGGCTGAGGCAAGAGAATCACTTAAGTCCAGGAGTTGGAGGTTGCTGTGAGCTGTGATGCCACAGCACTCTAGCCAGGGTGACAGCTTGAGGCTCTGTCTCAAAAAAAAAAAAGACCCAACAATCCCATATATCACTGGGCAAGAGACATCAACAGAACTTTCTCTAAAGAAGACAGACGAATGGCTAAAAAACATAGGAAGAAATGCTCATACCTAATCATCAGAGAAATGCAAATCACCTGACATATCACCTAACCTCAGGGAGAATGGCCACATCACAAAGTCTCAAAGCTGCAGATGCTGGCATGGATGTGGAGAGAAGGGAACTCTTTCACACTGCTTGTAGGATTGCAAACTAATACAACCATTTTGGAAGGACGTATGGAGAATCCTCAAAGAACTCAAATTAGACCTCCCATTAGATCCTGCAATCCCATTACTAGGCATCTACCCAAAAGAAAAAAAAATCTTTTTATCATAAAAACATTCGCACTAGACTGTATTAGCTCATCTACTGCCTTCATATTAGAATAGAGTACATTGGATTCTTGCTTCTGTATTCAATGCTGCTCAATTACAATTGCCAAATTGTGGAAATAGCCTAAATGCCCACCAATCCAGGAATAGATTAACAAACTGTGAAACTGTGGTATATGTATACCATGGAATACTATACATCCATTAACAAAGATGGAGACTTTACATCTTTTACATTTACCTGGATGGAGGTGGAACACATTCTTCTTAGTAAAGTATCACAAGAATGGAGAAGCAAGAATCCAATGTACTCTATTCTAATATGAAGGCAGTAGATGAGCTAATATAAGGGGGAAGGGTAGGGGACTGAGAAAGTGGAGAGAGGGGAAGAAAG
>CAUYRH010058319.1:0-17378 GCA_963574655.1 Perodicticus potto
TATGTTTATTTTTTTTATTATTTTTTTTTGTAGAGACAGAGTCTCACTTTATCGCCCTCGGTAGAGTGCCGTGGCATCACACAGCTCACAGCAACCTCCAACTCCTGGGCTTAGGTGATTCTCTTGCCTCAGCCTCCTGAGTAGCTGGGACTACATGCGTCCGCCACAACACCTGGCTATTTTTCTGTTTTGCAGTTCGGCCGAGGCCGGGTTTGAACCCGCCACCTTCGGTATATGGGGCCAGCGCCCTACTCGATGAGCCACAGGCACCGCCCTATGTTTGATTTTTAATTTTGATTTTTCTTTGTGTGTAGGATAAAGATACAACTTTATTTGTTTTTTCTGAATGGACAGATGAACTCATTTAGAATATGCTCATCTGTAGGAAACACTGCCAGTCCCACAAAATCTACTCCCTGGCCTCCCCACCAGCCCAGCTGGGCTCTTCTGTGTCCTCCAGCCAGAGCTTCCCACCCTGCAGCACCGACGCTGACCAAGGTGGGGCTTGGAGAGCTGGTCTGTGTTCCCTTCAAGGGCAGCCCAGATAGGAGAGTGGCGACTCAGCTGGCCAGAAGGTTCCGCAGGTCACTGTTGAAGGGCAGCAGGTCACAAGCTAGCCGTGCCTTCCGGTCCCGGACAGCCTTCAGGGCTGGGCTGTGTTGCAACAGGAGGGAGCAAATGTCCATGTGACCCTTTTCTGCAGCCTGTGTAGAGAGAGTCCCGAATCAAAAGGTATGCCCCCCACCCCCCCACTGGGCTTGGCTACCTCTTACTGTACTTCTGGGGCCTGGTGCTCTTAAAGAATAGGTTTTGGGGCAGCACCTGTGGCTCAAAGGAGTAGGGCGCTGGCCCCATATGCTGGAGGTAGCAGGTTCAAACCCAGCCCCACCAAAAACTGCAAAAAAAAAAAAAAAAAAAAAAAAAAGAAGAGGTTTTACGGAAAGAGAGATACTGGCTGTTTCAGTATATTTCCTACCAAATTTGGGCAGATTGGTGGAGTACCCCAGTGCTATCTGGCAGTGAGCCTGAGTTTTTCTTTCTTGTGTCCTTTTACCCAGTGGCCATTTTGTCTTTGGCCAAAACTACATATTATAAACAAGCACATGGCTCGGCGCCTGCCACATACACCTGAGGTGGCGGGTTCAAATCCAGCCCAGGCCTGCCAAACAACGACGGCTGTGGCTTGGTGCCTATGGCTCAATGGGCTAGGGCGCCAGCCACGTACACCTGAGCTGGCGGTTCGAATCCAGCCCGGGCCCGCCAAATAACGATGACAGCTGCAACCAAAAAAAAAATGGCCAGGCATTGTGGTGGGCGCCTGCAGTCCCAGTTACTTGGGACATGGAGGCAGGAGACTCACTTGAGCCCTGGAATTGGAGGTTGCTGTGAGCTGTGATGCCACAGCACTCTATCCAGGGTGACAGCTTGAGGCTCTGTCTCAAAAAAAAAAAAAAAGAAAAAAACCAAGCACAGGAGGCGGCGCCTGTGGCTCATCGAGTGACCCGCTGGCCCCATATACCGAAGATGGCGGGTTCAAACCCGGCCTCAGCCAAACTGCAAAAACAGGAAAAATAGCTGGCCAAAGTGGTAGGCGCCTGTAGTCCCAGCTACTCGGGAGGCTGAGGCAAGGGAATTGCCTAAGCCCAGGAGTTGGAGGTTGTTGTGAGCTGTGTGACGCCACGGCACTCTACCGAGGGCGATAAAGTGAGACTCTATCTCGACAAAAAAAAAAAAAAAAAAGCACAGGGCTAAGGGCCCTTAGCACAGGGCACAGGCCCTTAGTACCAGCCACATGCACCGAGGCTGGGAGTTCGAACCCAGCCTAGGCCAGCAAAACAACAATGACATTGCAACAAAAAAACAGCCAGGCGATGTGGCAGGCACCTCTAGTCCCAGCTACTTGAGAGGCTGATGCAAGAAAACTGCTTAAGCCGAAGAGTTTGAGGTTGCTGTGAGCTGTGATGCCACAGCACTCTACCAAGGGCAACATAGGGAAACTGTCTCAAATAAATAAATAAATAAATGAAGCACAGAACCTTGTATCTCTAAGCATTTTTCACAAACATTCACCTTTTATCCATAGGGCACCGGACATAAGATGCATCAGACTCTGCCCTACCTTTTGGCAACTTTTTTTTTTTTTTTGCAGTTTTTGGCCGGGGCTGGGTTTGAACCCGTCACCTCTGGCATATGGGGCCGGCGCCTTACTCCTTTGAGCCACAGGCGCCGCCCCCTTTGGCGACTTTTAAATGAGTTGGGAAAGATAGGTTCCCAGGTTTTTCTTCTTTAAGACAGATGATCCCAATCTGAACAAACATTTCTAGCCCCCTTCATAACAGTTAAATGATTTATGTAGATTATCTTGTTTAACTTACCTTTGAGGTAAGAACCATCATTATTCTCATTTTATGGATGAAGAAATATAGGCTTATATTAGTTAAATAATTTCCCCAATGGGGTTGGTGGCTGTAAATCTAGCACTCTGGGAGGCTGAGGTGAGAGGATCACTTGAACTCAAACTTCAAAACCTGAGCAAGAGGGAGACCCAGTCTCTACTAAAAATAGAAAAAATTAGCTGAGTGTTGTGGTGAGTGCCTATATTCCCAGCTACTTGGGAGGCTGTGGCCAGGAGGACCATTTGAACCCAGGAGTTTGAGGTTGTTGTAAGCTAGGCTGAGGCTAGGGTACTCTAGTCTGGGCAAGAGAGTGAGACTCTGTCTCAAAAAAAAAAAAAAAAAAAGAAAGAAAGAAAGAAAAGTAATTTGCTCAAGGACATAGAGCTACTAGTACGGCACCCTGGCATATGTGTCTGACTTCAAAGTCTTAATTTTTAGTAACTATAGTAATCAAGCACTCTATTCTCTGCTCTTCCCAATGGACAAATTGATGGACAGGGACTTTTTTTTTTTTTTTCCGTAGAGACAGAGTCTCACTTTATTGCCCTCGGTAGCGTGCCATGGCGTCACACAGCTCACAGCAATCTCCAATTCCTGGGCTTAGGCGATTCTCTTGCCTCAGCCTCCCGAGTAGCTGGGACTACAGGCGCCCGGCCACAATGCCCGACTAAGGACAGGGGCTTTTGAAAAGTATTAAAATTAATACAAGTAGCAATTACTATCTGAATTTTGAACCCAAATCTTTATTTAGCAGATCCTTATCTTGATTGATTATTTATTGATTGATTGAGACAGAATCTCACTTTGTTGCTCTAGGTAGAGTGCTGTGGCATTATAGCTCACAGCAATCTCAAAGCAATCCTCCTGCCTCAGCCTCCTGAGTAGCTAAATGATAGGCACCTGCCACAATGCCTGGCTAGTGTTTTCTATTTTTAGAGGAGAAAGGGGTCTCACTCTTGTTTAGGATGGTCTTGAACTCCTGAGCTCAAGCAATCCACCCACCTCGGCCTTCGACACTGCTCATCTTTTTTTTTTTTTTTTTTCCGTAGAGATACAGTCTCACTTTATCGCCCTCAGTAGAGTGCCATGGTGTCACATAGCTCATAGCAACCTCCAACTCCTGGGCTTAGGTGATTCTCTTTTCTTTTTGCAGTTTTTGGCTGGAGCTGGGTTTGAACTCATTTTCCTGGCATATCTTTTTGTACTCCTCAAATTGTTTACCACGTGTCAGTATTTCCAGTTAGAAAGAATTTAACTAAATGACTATAACATAGAAAGAGGACCATAGGGACAGGCAACTTAACTACATTAAGTTTCAGAAAACTAAGTACATGGAAAAGTCGTTGTTACATATCACTAAGGCAACGAACAATAAAATGGCATTGTACATTTTTTTTTTTTTTGAGACAGAGCCTCAAGCTGTCACCCTGGAGTGCGGTGGCATCACAGCTCACAGCAAGCTCCAATTCCTGGGCTCAAGCGAGTCTCCTGCCTCTGCCTCCCAAGTAGCTGGGAATACAGGCGCCTGCCGCAATGCTTGGCTGTGTTTTTTTTTTTTTGGTTGCAGTTGTCATTGTTGTTTGGTGGGCCCAGCATGGATTCAAACCCGCCAGCTCAGGTGTACATGGCTGGCGCCTTAGCCCACTGAGCCACAGGCGCCGAGCTAGGCATTGTACATTTTTAATTTACACACACAAGGAAAAAGCTGGAAAATCATACATTAATCCTAAAGTGATGACTGGTGAGCATTGAGACTGCTAACTTTTTCTATTTTTTTGTTTTTATTTTTTTTTTTGCAGTTTTTGGCTGAGGACAGGTTTGAACCCACCACCTCCAGTATATGGGGCCAGTGCCCTACTCCTTTGAGCGACGGGCACTGCCCTATTTTTAATTTTTTTGAGACAGAGTCTCACTCTGTCACCCTGAATAGAGTGCTGTGGTATCGTCAGAGTTCACAGCAACCTCAAAGGTTTAAGCCATCCTCTTGTCTCAGCCTCCTAAATAGCTGGGACTATAGGCTCATACCACAACAGGCTAATTTTTCTTTTTTAGTAGAGACAAGATCTCTCTCTTGCTGAGGCTGGCCTCTGACTCCTCTGAACTCAAGCAATCCTCTCGCCTCGGCCTCCCAGACTGTTAGCATTACAGGCGTGAGCCACTATGCCTGGCCCAATTTACAAATAATTTTTATTTTCTTTTTCCATGTGTTTCTGTTCTTCCCATGTTTTCTTTTCTTTTCTTTTTTTGTAGAGACAGAGTTTCACTTTATCACCCTTGGTAGAGTGCCATGGTGTCACACAGCTCACACCAACCTCCAACTCCTGGGCTTAGGTGATTCTCTTGCGTTAGTCACCCAAGTAGCTGGGACTACAGGCGCCCACCACAAGGCCCGGCTACTTTTTTGTTGCAGTTCAGCCAGGGCCGGGTGTGAACCCACCACCCTTGGTAGATGGGGCTCGGCGCCCTCCCACTGAGCCACAGGCACCACCCCCCATGTTTTGTTTTGTTTTTATTTTTGAGGCAGAGTCTCAAGCTGTCGCCCTGGGTAGAGTGTTGTGGCGTCACAACTCACAGCAACCTCAAACTCTTGGGCTTAAGCAATTCTCTTGTCTCAACCTCTCAAGTAGCTGCGACTACAGGCTCCCGCCACAATGCCCAGCTACTTTTTGGTTGTAGCTGTCATTGTTGTTTGGCAGGCTCAGGCTGGATTTGAACCCGCCAACTCTGGTGTATGTGGCTGGCGCCCTAGCTACTTGAGCTACAGGCACCAAGACTCTTCCCATGTTTCCCACATGAACATGGTATAACTTTTAGATTGAGAAAAGGAGGAGGAAAGAAGGAGGAGGAAAGGGGCATACCTTATGAAGACTGGTCATGCCATCGTCATCTACCAACCTGGGGTTGGACCCATGTGAAAGCAGCAACCGTGCAATTTCAGTGTGCCCACAGTAGCTGGCCCGGTGGAGAGCAGTGGTTCCCCCATGGGTTTGAGCATCACACTTAGCTCCACTTTCCAGCAGGAACTGGCACACAGCGTAGTGCCCATTGCGGCTGGCATAGTGCTGCGGAGAACAGAGACCACGGTCAGATAGCAGAAGTTAAGCAGGCCACAAAGGTGCTCGAGTGGTGAGAACACGACCCTGTAGTGAGGGGCATGGAGTCATCCTATGCGCTATCCCCAACACCTGAGTGACCTGGGCAAGTGTCTTCATTTCTAACCTCAGCCTCTTCTACTGGAAAAAGGGGGAAATGATCATAACTACCTCACAGGATTGTTATGAAAATAAAATTAAAATATGGGTGGCACCCGTGGCTCAGTGGGAAGGGCACCAACCCCAAATAGTGAGGTTGGCGGGTTCAAACCCAGCCCTGGCCCGCTAAAACAGCAGTAGCTTCTGCAACAAAAAATATCCAGGAGTTGTGGCAGGCGCCTATAGTCCCAGCTACTTGGGAGGCTGAGGCAAGAGAATCGCTTGAGCCCAAGAGTTTGAGGTTGCTGTTAGCTGTGACTCCACGACACAGTATCCAGGGCGACAGCTTGAGACTCTGTCTCAAAAACAAAAACAAAAACAAAACTTATGCTATCTTTATCCAAAATTCAAATTGAACTGAGCATCTTGTATTTTATCTGGCAACACTAACTCTGACTTCTCCTCCACTTGCATTCCTCTTGTGATAGTAATAGTAGTTACTGTTAATATACTGGAAGTATTTTTCTACAGTGCTGAGAGCTGTACTAAGTATTTTACGTACATTGTCCTGCAAACCTGGGAGGTTTATATGATTGTTACTCTCATTTTAGAGCTGAGGAAATAGGCTCAGAGAGGTGAAGTACTTTGCCTGAGGTCACGCAGCCACAGGTAGCAAAGCAGGGATTGAGCCCAGGAGTTGTTTTCTGTGGCTTTACTTGTTCCAGTGGATCAGAATAGTAGAAAAGGATTGTTTCCTTGGAAGATGAGTTTATTATTTTGCGGAAACCAATAATCAAAAGCATGTAGAACCCAAGGTGTGAACTCCCATACCTTGGTAGTGACGCGATATCTCCTGTCTTCCAGAATCACCGCCACCCCCCTACTCTCGGCTGTCTCCTCGTGACGAGTACAAGCCACTGGGTAAGTGTGCCCTCCTTTCTACCCTTGCAGAAATGTGTCCATCCCGGCTCTCTTTCAGCCCAGCCTGCATCTGGCCTCAGTGCTAAAGGACTGGAAAGGAGGGGTGAAAGCCGGCCTGGTTACTTTGAAATGGGGTGAAGTTTTACAAACACTCCCACCATCAGGCCAAAGCAGACCCAGCTTCTGCAGCAGGCAGTTTACATCTTGAGATTCCATGGCTCATCATTAACCTTTCTGTGACCTTTAAACATGGGCCTGTCGGAGATGAATGGGTTTGGACTTAAGCATCTCATTGGCGGTGGGTTGGTATTTTTGTGTCTCTTTTCCTCTCTCTCTTTTCCTCAGCCTTGAGTTGTTCTCTTTCGGTGTGTATTAATGAGTAGTGTGACAGATAGGTTAAGCATGAAGTCTTTGTTGAGAAGAGCTATGTATTTTCCTTCCTTCCTTTAAGCCAAGATGTTCGCCTAGACAGAAACAACAATTAGAATGTTTAGAAAGAATGTTTATGGGTATGTAAAGCCCCTAGAATGGTCTGTCCCCTAGGTGACTTTAGTGGAGATGGTAATGTCATTTTATACAAATTGCATGTAGAAGCAAAATGTATTTTCCGTAAAACCTTGGGCCTATCAGTGGTTCTCAACCTTCCTAATGCTGCAGCCCTTTAATACAGTTCCTGTGGGTTGCAACCTGCAGGTTGAGAACCGCTGGCCTAGATGATCAGCTCACCTTTGGGGGTAGATATATGTGGTTTTAAAAAGCAGAGATCACTTGTTCCTTGGCCCTCTGTTTCTGCTAATGAGGATTCAGAGTGCAGGTTATGAGCCAGAGAGCTAGTGGAGTCTGTAGGATCCTGGTGGCAGGGTGAGTTATTTTGTCCCTAATAGTAACAGGAGAGCAACTTTGTGACCCAGGCAGTTCCTGTGGGACTCAAATTTCAAAAGTCAGATAGTGTGGCCATGATGCTAAAACATTTCACTAAGTGACCACAGAAAGTGGGTTTTGCTTTGTTTTTGGTAAATGCCTCCTTCCAGTATCATGTCACTGTCATCTGGGAGGTCACTTCTTAGTGTTGTAGGCTCTCAGGCATACACCCCAGTTTTCCTTCCAGGCCCCCCACCCACTTGAAGTCAGAGGTACCTAGCAGGTCCCTTTAGGAATTTGACTTCCCCAAGCAAGGAGGGCAGTGGCTGTCCCATAAGGGTGTGAGTCAGTGGCTAAACCATGGTGGCTTCCCCATTGTTTATTCCAAAAAAGTATGATCATCCCATGGATGGGAGAATTTTAGTTCTTTGGGGAACTGGAGATGTTATCTGGTGGGTCTCACTTAAGAGATGAGGAATCAGACTGACGGGGAGGAGCTGCCCGGGTAATGAGCAGCAGGGTAGAGCCACAAACCCATTCAGGTTGGTGGTTCCCCTTCCTTCCTTTACAGGCCTGTCTCAGCATTTTCTAAGTTGGCATGGTTGCACTAGTTCCATCAGGGAGAGAGAGAGGGAGAGAGTGAAAGAGAGAACAGCCTTCAAAAATTCCTGGTAAATGTAGCACCTTAGTTTGAATGTTAGGGATCATTGCCTTGAGGGTTTGTCAGTCAGCCTCTGACAAAGCAGCAAAAACCAGGACACCTCCCAGCCCTGCAGAATGACCCTTTGGGAAACCATCAGGTATCCCCATTATTTTACAAATGGGACAACTGAGGCCCAGAAAGAGGCTGTGACACTTGGCTGGTGGTCCTATAGCTCAACCCACCTCTCGCTTTAATATAGCTTATAAGCCAAGAATGACTTTTCTATTTTAAGTGGCTAAAATTGAAAGAAGACTAATATTTTGTGACATGTGCAAATGACATGAAATTCAGATTTCAGTATGTGGAAGTAAAGCATGAATACAGCCACGCTCATCTGCTTCCATGTTGTCTATGGCTACTTCCGCCCTGAGCTGAGCAGCAGAGCTGAGTGAGTGGTTGCAACAGAGAGCGTGTGGTGCACATAGCTGAAAATAGATACTCTCTTTACAGAAAAAGTTGGTATAACCCTTGATATTGCTTGACTTAATAGTGGAGGTGGGGCTCAGTGCTGGGGCTCCGATTTGCAGACAGGTTGCTCCTTGGGGCTTCAGCGGAGATGGAAGTTGGGAAATTTCTTTTCTACTACAGCCTTTCTTTTCACTGCGGCACTGTCACTAGAAATACAAGATGTAAGGGTTTGGCGAGTGCATGATAAGGACTTTATTAGCTGTGGAAGGTGGAAACCACTTGTCGTTCTGACTCCTTTTGGATACCTCACAGTGCTGTCTGTGTTGGCTCCACAGCAGTTCCTTGGGCAGAAGTAGGACTCAACTTGTTCTGTTGCTACTTCAAATGGGAAATGGCAGCAAGGCTGTGGGCAATGAGCACTTCAGGAACATTAGGCATTAAAACAGAACTCTTAAGAAGCTCCCATGTAGGCATTGAACATTTTTTTGTTTTATTTTGTTTTCTTTTCTTTTTTAAGAGATTTTCTGTGGCCTTATTTTTCTTCTAACACATTTTATCAGCAGATAAACTTTTTCATGCCCTAATAAATAGTTGGGGTTATTTTTTGTATTATTTTCTTTTCCTTGCATTGTTGCTTTTTTATAAACAAAAAAGCCAGTTCACTTCTAAGCCTCTTTGATCACATGAGACCAAAAAACAAAATAAAACCCAGAACACCCAGTCAGCATCTGGCAAGAGGGAAATGAAAAAAAAAAAAAAAGGCTAAATTGGTTAATGTTTCATCTTCCCACTCCCCAAGCCATGTGGTAAAAAGGGAAAAAATTCCTGTAGGATCGAATGGAATTCTGGCTAGCTAGGGGCCTAGGCTAATGGTGTTGTCCCAGGGATCCCCTGTCTGGAGTGGCTCTGCTGAGCCAGGTGGGGCCAGGTGGGGTTGACTGAGCCAGACCTGGGTTGTACTGGGTCAGAAGAGGAGGAATGTGCTGTAGGCCTCTCGGAGCATGCCTTCCAACTGTTGGACAGACCTGTCCCTTCAACAGGGACAACACCCATTGCTGGTAGCAGAGGCACGGGCCCAGGAAAAAATTTCCAAGTCTTGTCTGTCTCAAAAGGCATTGGCTTGTCAAGCTGGCAGCTCAGTGTTCAAGAGAAATGTGCAAAAGAATTTCCCTTTCCCATCTAACTGCACTGCAGACAAGGGAAAACAATGCACGCCTCCATATGAAGTACTTACAACTACTGGAAAAAAATGAACGCCTTAAGAAAAACAGGCATTGAAGTTGCTCTGTGAGCAGGTTTGGATGTTGGGGGTTGGGGAGGGGAGAGAGAAAACAAAGTTAATCTGAGAGCAAATGCTTGATCCCTTAATTAGAGGGGTGTAAGCAGGACAGAGTGAGGATGGCTGGTGACTTGTTAAAACAAAGTTTCCCCAGCTCCAGCGGGAGGGAGGGGGGGAGGAAGGAAGGATGGAAGGAAGGAAGGAAGCAAGAAGGAACAACTTCAAGAATTTTAATGGTTGTAATTAAGTACAGCAACTAAGAATTGTTTAGGGGCTTAATTTAACCTGACTCAAGGAGGCTCCAAGTTGCTACTTGCTTAGTCCCCTGAACTTGGGTTATTTCTGTGGTCAGAGCAATTGGAACTCTTTCAGGTGCCAGGGTCACAGCAGTCAGCATTTTCCAAAAGAGTTGAGGGCTGGCTGGTCTGCTCTCAGGTAATCCTGGGACAGCGTCACAGAGTGTCACCAGAAAGTTGTGAGGGACATGCTGCCCTTTACAGGCACGCACACGCACACATACACACAGATACTGGAGAAAGAAGAAAAGAGCAGTGCCCCACGGCCACCTAAGTTTGCTTTCTCTTTCCTCCCACAGATCTGTCCGATTCCACATTGTCTTACACTGAAACGGAGGCCACCAACTCCCTCATCACTGCTTCGGGTGAATTCTCAGGTCGGCACATTTTCTCTTTGTGTGTTGCTGTTGTGTTGAACTTTATTAAAGGGGCCTGGTGGGGCAGGGGTGCTCGGTGGACGCCTTTTTTTATTGCCCTTCTTTTTGTTTCCCTTTTACTCCTACTCCTTGGATGGGAAGATTGCCAGCGTTTGAATTGCTCATGTTTGTGGGGTTAAGAGCAGTGTGTGTGAGTGAAACCGGAAGATGATAACTTATATCCACCACGTTTTAATCAGTTTTGACCTTACCTTGTCTCTCATGGACATGATAAGAAGCTCACACTGCTCTCTGTCTCTCATTTTAGCAAGGGATCCTCTTCTCTAGCTGCAAGAGGGACCAACGTGGATGTGTTATACATTGGTCTTCCTTTTGTCCCCACTCTGGGGCAGGGACCGATGTGAAGGGTCAAAACAGACAGGAGAAATGGAGTGGGGAGAAGGAGCTTGCAGGGGAGGATCTGGCAAGAGAGGAATTTGCCAAAGGCCAGTGTTTTCTGTGTCTTTGAGTAGTGGGTGCTGGGATAGGAAACAGTGCATTGGTTTGGAGCCCGCCCCCCAGTCTCTGCATTTAAAGCTGGCCGGAGGGCCTCCTACATTCAGAGGAATACCTAAATCAAGCTTCCCTTGATTTCCAGGATTTCCTCTCTTGAGGAAAGAGTGGTTGATGTTGGACTGAGTACATTGAGGGCTGGTTGTGTGGGCCCTTTGGAAGTGTCACCTGTAAAATGTGCTGGGTCTTGTGGCCTGGCCCTGTGCTGGGTGGGCTCCAAGTGTGTATGGATGGATCTCTGTTGGTCTGTATCTGAGCCATTCTTCACCTACCCCACATCCATCCCACTATAGCAATGGGAACAGTGAGCGTAGGATTTATTGAGCCAGGCCCAGGTAGGTAAAGTAACTTAAAAGGGGTCACATGGTGGCAGGGTCTGTGCACCTCACTACTGTCCTGTCCCCCACTCTTCTACAAGAGTGGAACATACCTTTGGTAAATGTATTTCCCACAAAGTTCTGTCATTCTTGTCATACTCCCCTTCTCATTTTAAGGGTGATAGTGCTGGCTGCTCACAGCTGCCTGGCCATAACCCTAACCCGTCCATTCCCTATTCTCATCACAACCCTGGGAGCTCACAAGAGTATGGCTCCTTCAAGATGGAGAGACTGGAAGTTGGAGCAGGGGTGTGGCTGGCTGCTTGAGGATCTTGCAGCCTGTCACACAGCTGGTACTGGGGTTCTGGTCTTTGGTGGCCACTGCCTTCTCTCCTCTGTGTTTTGACCCTATTTGGTTATTATCGCTTTCCCTTAATGACCCAGGTAGATGAACACAGGTTAACATTTTAATAACGTTCTTTTACCTCTGCACCTATGTGGATGGAAGACCATACAATTTTAAAGCAAGGGGCTTAAAAAGTATTTCTGAATTTATGACTCTTATGTCACTGCCAACCCTTGGAGCATACTTGGTTTACATGGATTGCTTTGGCATTGAACGTTAGGATGGATGACTAATTTTTTTGACATCCCCTCTCCCCCTATTATTAATGGTAGAAACCTTTATGCTTACATGTGGGCACCTTACAGTTTTAGGGTGTATTTGCAGACATGGTCTTATTTGATCCTAGTCATTGCAGAAGGGGCCTGGTGTATGGCTGGGGATGGAAAGCAGACTCCCGAGCACCTGCAGGAGCGCCTCCCCGACTCTGATTCCTAGGGGAGAGCACCCTCTGGAGGCTGGGAGGTCTGCAGAGATAACACCCCCCACCCCACCTCATCCCAGGCAGTTAGGTTTAGCTGGCTTTGGGGCCCAATGGGCCTATATTTGGCATTTCTGTCCAGATATCTGGGAGTGGAGTCTTTGGTACAGAACAGTGAGAAGGTCTCTGTTGCTCTTCACTGTGGCTCTCATGAGATGATTTTGCATCCAGTGGTTTGGAATTCTAAGGGGCTGAAGAATTTGGGGAGAATATTTGTTATTTCCTTTGGCAAGGAGATCGAATGAAGTCTTAATGGGCTTTGGTTTGAGTTCTGAGTGGGCTCAGTAGGTGAGCAAAGTGTCCCTCTTTGGTCATTCTGGCTCCTTCCAGGGATGATGTGTGTCCCCTCCCCCTCTGGGGACTCACTGTTCACATTTTCAGGTTTACTTTATGAGTTACAGCTGTCTTCTGCCTACTTGGAGCTCACAGACTTGGAGCTGTGCTGGCTGTCCTGGAGGACATATTCAGGAAAGGAGGCCTTAGGGACAAGGCTGAGGAGGTCTTGGTGGAGGGTGATGGCATGGGTCATCCAGCAGAGATAGAATGCAAGGTTGTGCGGGACGGTAGAGTGGGCAGTGATGTCAGAAAGGTGAGAGGCACAGGTGGGCACAATGTGCTGGGCTAGGCCAGGGTCTTTGATGCTCAAGGACAGATATGATGATGATGATGATGATGATGATGACAGCAGTTTATTGACACTCACTACATGCCAGCCACTTCACTAAGTGTCAGCATTCTTCATTTCATTAACTATTTACCACCACCTGGTGAGACAGGTGTGATTCTCCCCATCTTACAGATGAGGAAACAGGCTCACTGCTGGGCCAACTGCCCCAGTTGTAAATGGTGGGCTTCAGATGTGAGATTTGGCATCATGACTGCTCAGCTCCCACCCTGAGGGCCCTGACTGGTGGTGCATAGCAAGGATCCCATGCCCCTCCCTGAGCCAGACTCTGGCAGTGGCAAAGTAGACTAGTCACAAGGATCCCAGGGGCAGCCTTCCTTGATTTAAGCATCAGTGGTGGGAGTGAGGGGCTAGCAAGGGCACAGGGCTCCGTGCTCATCCAGACAGAGCACCCAGAGATCACACCAGCCCGCTGCCCACCCCCTCTGCATCCTGAAGGGCTGCTGACCCTGGGAGTCTGGTCCATGGCAGTGTCTGGGGACAGGCAGCAGGGTGTCTGCAGTCCCAAGACAGAGACCGCCCTTGTTTGTCTCACACAATGACAATCCCAGTGCCTGCCCTGGAGCTGTCTATTTTTATCCAACTTCAAGGTTCTCTGCTTTACTTTCCTGTTCTGTTGTTGAGGCCACTTTTGGGAATGGTGGGGATTTTGAGGCTCAGTCCAGGCCCCGGCAGGCAGGACTCATGGGTGGGCAGCACGCTTGCATCTGATCTCTACATTAGCTCCAAATTTGGATAAATGATTCCCACTAAACAGACTAACAAACTGAAGCTGAGAGGGGAAGGGTGACTGCAGCAAGGTTGGAAGGGGTGCTAGAATACAGAGGTTTTATCAGATCTGAAGATTCTTACACCTTCAATGGGATTTGGGTAAGGTTGAAAGCCTAGAGGTTCACCGTCAGGTACCTTCAGAACTCTGGCACTCTGGTTTCCTGGGCTAAATCAGGGCCTCGGCTGCTGTCCCCATTCAAGTTTCCATTAAGGCTGTTGCTTCTCTGCAACTTTTTCATTCGTTTTCCATTTCTTTGATTTCAATTTGCAGAGGAAAGCGAGAGGAGGTAGTCAAGAAATTCATACTAAGGTGTGAGTGGCTGGTGGGCAGCCCTTTTTTTTTTTTTTTTTTTACAACTTAAAAGTAGAATATGCTATAATGGAAAGAATTGCAAGAAGAAGGGCCATGTGGGGATGGTGGTTCTCCCACCACTTCCTATTCTAGCCTAGAAGAACAGAATGAGCAAGACACAGGAGCTTTATGTAAGGTAAGGAACCCCAGCCAAGTGGGGCATAGTGAGTTCTGGGTCACTTAGCGGGAGCCTGAGGTGATGGCTCTGTTTAAGGACCCAGGCCTGCCTGATTCTGTGCTGTGGAGTGGGGGGTGGGGTACTAGACAAGCTTCTGGAGGACCAGTGCCTCCCTTTTGGCATCTTATTCTAGTGCGTACTGGATAACTGTTCAAGCGCTTTATTAAGCACCTGCTGTATGCAAGGCGTGGTGTATGCTTCCCATCATGGGGATCCAGCAGTCCTTTCTGGTGATCTTGGCTGTATGCTGCTATCTCAGTTCTCACCACATGCTGGTTCTTCAGAGTTACCTTAATGGGGGCAAGCCCTCCACTTTACAGAGAAGGTCAAAGGAAGGAAAGTTGGGGGCTGAGCTGCATGTGGGTTCCTTTTTTTCCACCAGCCAGAGTATAAGCTCCTTGAGGAACAGGTTTTGTAGATTCTTGCATTCTTTAGGTTGACAGTTTAGAAACAGGCACAGAGAAGTTAGGAGACTGACACACAGCTAGAACAAGCAGATAGAGCCAGGTCATGACCTAGGTGGGTCCACACTGCTTGTCCATCTGCCACCTGGTAGGAACTGTGTCCTGTTGCCCTTTCAGTGGTCCCTTGAGATGCCCTATCAGTGCGCACAGAAGCTGGGAGAGGAGTGTGTGCAGCGTCACTCCGGCTGCTTTCTTGATTGTAGGGCCCAAGCGTGTTCCTGTTAGGTACTGTCATCTAACACTGACTCTAGAGCTCTGTTCTACATTCTGAGTTCAGTTGGCTTAGTGTGTACAGGGCCCTTACAGTGGTGGTAGGCTCTGCCATTTATTAATTGTTTGACCTTGGGAGAACCACTTTTGCGCTGTCCCACAGTTTTCTTGCCTTTAAATGGGGATGATAACAGTATATCACTTGTGGTAAGGGTCAAAAGAAGTGATGCCCCTGAATCAGCCAGACCTAGCATACTACTTGAGGTGGGTGTGGCCATTAAAGTATTCCAGACACCCTGCCTGTGACTGGTGGCAGGGAGAAATGACCTCATCTCTGCCCTCAAGGTAAAACTACAAAAAGAAACCAGAGGTGCTCTAGAGGAAGAAGGGATTAGTGATGTATTCTTCACAGGGTAGGGAGGCTTCCTGGAAGAGGTGATATCAAGGTGGCGTTTACAGGATGAATGGAAGTCTATCCAGGAAGCCTATCTAGGAAGAAGGCATAGCAGGTACAAAGCCCTGAGGTGTGAAAAGAGCTTGATGTAGAGAAACCAAAGGAGTTTTAAGGGATTGGGAAACAAAGCACCTGATGTTGGTGGGAGATGAGGCAGAGGGAGGCCAAGGCTTAGGTAAGATGTTTGGAAACTTGTTACTAAACATACAGAGTGCACACATAGCATCCAGCTGAGTGAATTTTGGTCATACCTGAGTGATCGTCAGGGCCTGGTCAGGTTGCTGTCACACGGTGCTGCTCATTGCCTGTGGGGTGGTTTGGAAGGGAAGGTGGGAGGGCAGGGGATAAATTTTTTACCTCAAGAGAGGATTTCATTTAGCTCCGGAGAGCAAGAAGGACATCTTACATAGAGCTTTGGAGCAAATGCTGATACAGCCAGACTTGAACCCAGATCAGTCGCTGTGGGTTTGAGAGGTAGCTCTTGGGTGTGGCCAGTGCCTACCCTGCCTCTCCCCAGAGGTCAGGCTCCAACCTAGGGGACAGGTTGCTCGACTGACGATAAGTCTGGCCAGGACCTGCTGTTTCTAATTCAGAAGTGGCCCCGGCTTCTTCACCTCCTCTGGGGCAGGGGTGAGTGAGGGGCACCCAGCTCCCATTCCAGCATTAACAGTGTTCGCTACTCCTATTAGGGTCTTGCCATGTGCCTTTTTCACTTTGGTTAACCAAATGGAAGAAAAATATCTTCCCACCTTAAAACTTCAGTATCTAACCAAGGGACCCTTTCTTCCTAGGCTGGAGTAGAGGTATGGGGGGCAGAGGGCAGGAGTAACAGAGGTAACTGCTGCGGCCCTGGGGGGCCAGACAGTTGAGGAGGGTGCCGAGCCAGCCTGGGTCTACCAAGAAGCAATGTGGGGTGATGGGCAGTGTGCCAGCGTGGGTTGTAGGCTTAGATTTGCCCTTTCTCTGCTATGGGATATCAGGCAAGATCCTTGCTTCTGTAGTCTCAGTTTGCTCAGCTGTACAGTGGGGGCACTGAGTCACTGATCTCAGGGGACCCTTGGCACCGATATGTTCTGGGCTGTGAGTACCAGCTCCTGGGCTTTGGGGCATGATCAGAGAGCTAGGGCTTCTGGCCTGGAGCATCTTAGCTTCTCTTTATCATCACAACTGTAGCCTGGCACAAAGCCATGTGGAAGGCGGGTGTTGGTTTCCTGGACCCCTCTCATCCCAGGACACTGAAGCTTGGGCACTCCCGTGGGGGTATTCTTGACTGATGAAGAACCCATGTCCCAAAGAGGACAGCTGACTCACATCTAACAAAGGACCTCAGGGCTGTTGTGATTCTTGACTGTAGGCTTTAGAATGACAAGTAAATGTTTTTTTTTTTTAATTGTTTTTTATTAAATCATAATTTTGTACATTGATGCATTTATGGGGTTCAGGGTACTGCTTCGATATACAATGTGAAATGCTTACACTGAACTAAGTAGCACATCCATCACAATTATACTCATTTCTTAATAGTTTTGAAATGTACCATTGCCTCATGCACATTAGGTGAGGTCCCCACAAATACCCTCCCTCCTCCCATATCCCCCCTCCCCTCCCCTCTCTTTCCTCTTCCCTTCTACTTTCTGGACTATAGTTATGTTTTGCCATTAGTATGAGTGTGTAGGTGGTTATATATTGATTTCATAGTAGTATTGAGTACATTGGACACTTTTTTTTCCATTCTGGAGATACTTTACTAAGAAGAACATGTTCCAGCTCCATCCAGGTAAATATAAAAGATGTGAGGTCTCCATCTTTTTTATGGCTGCATAGTATTCCATGGTATACATGTACCACAATTTGTTAATCTATTCATGGATCGATGGACACTTGGGCTGTTTCCATGTTTTGGCTATTATGAATTGGGATGCATTAAACATTCTGGTACAAATGTCTTTGTTGTAAAATAATTTTTGATCATCTGGGTATATACCTAGTAGAGGAATTGCAGGATTGAATGGTAGGTCTACTTTTAGTTCCTTGAGTGTTCTCCAAACTTCTTTCCAAAAAGGTCGTATTAGCTTGCAT
>CAUYRH010058322.1:0-39844 GCA_963574655.1 Perodicticus potto
GGCGCCAAGCCTTATCTTTTATTTTTTACACATACTCATGACATTCTTAATAGGGCTTACATGACAACTTTTTTTTTTTTTTTTTGTAGAGACCAAGTTTCACTTTATCACCCTCAGTAGAGTGCCGTGGCGTCACACAGCTCACAGCAACCTCCTACTCCTGGGCTTAGGTGATTCCCTTGCCTCAGCCTCCCAAGTAGCTGAGACTACAGGCGCACGCCACAACGCCCTTCTATTTTTTTGTTGCAGTTTGGCTGGGGCTGGGTTCGAACCTGCCGCCCTCGGTATATGGAGCTAGCGCCTTACCCATTGAACCACAGGTGCCACCCACAACTTTTTTTTTTTTTGGATACAGGGTCTTAGTTGCCCAGGTGGTGTGCACTGGCACCCTCATAGCTCACTGCAACCTCACCTAGGTTCAAATGGTCCTCCTTCCTCAGCTCCTGGAGTAACTGGGACTATATGAGCATGTTAACACACTTGGTTAATCTTTAAATTTTTTTTTCTTTTTCTGGACAGAGTCTCAAGCTGTGGCCCTGGATCAAATGGGATCAAGTGGTGTGGCCCTGGATCAAATGCCATGGCCCTGGATCAAGTGCCGTGGCATCACAGCTCACAGCAGCCTCCAACTCCTTGGGCTTAAGCGATTCTCTTGCCTCGACTTCCCAAGTAGATGGGACTATAGGTGCCCGCCACAATACCTGGCTACTTTTTTGGTTGTAGTTGTCATTGTTATTTGGCAGATCTGGGCTGGATTCTAACCCACCAGCTCTGGTGCATGTGGCTGGCGCCCTAGCTGCTGAGCTATAGGCACCCAGCGAAGTTTTTAACTTTTTTGTAGAGATGGACTGTAGGTAGGTTGATTAGGCTTGTCTCAAACTTCTGGCCTGAAGTAATCCTTTTGCTTCAGACTCCCAAAGTACTAGGATTACAGCTGTGAGCTACCATACCTGGCCAGTTTTATATCTTGGTTTGCTTTTTTTTCGCTTACTATATCATACACATTTTTCCTTATTAAATATTCAAAATACTACTCTAAATACCTGAGTAATTTTTTAATATGGCTATGTTTAAGTCATTCTTGTTGTTACTATATTGGCGTGGCTCCTGTGGCTCAAGTGACTAAGGCGCCGGCCACGTACACTTCAGCTGGCGGGTTCGAATCCAGCCCAGGCCGCCAAACAACAGTGACGGCTGCAACCAAAAAATGGCCGGGCATTGTGGCGGGCACCTGTAGTCCCAGCTGCTTGGGAGGCGGAGGCAGGAGACTCACTTGAGCCCAGAAATTGGAGATTGCTGTGAGCTGTGATGTCACAGCACTCTATCCAGGGTCACAGCTTGAGGCTCTGTCTCAAAAAAAAAAAGAAAAGAAAGGTAGCACTGGGCGGTGCCTGTGGCTCATCGAGTAGGGCGCTGGCCCCATATACTGAAGGTGGCAGGTTCAAACCCCGCCTCGGCCAAACTGCAAAACAGGAAAAAAAAAAAAAAAAAAGGTAGCACCAAGGATTGTGTATATAAAAGTTGATTTAGGCTCAGCACCTGAAGCTCAAGCGGCTTAGGTGCCATATACACTGGAGCTGGCAGGTTCGAATCTAGCTCAGGCCTGACCAAACAACAGTGACAACTATAACCAAAAAATGGCCGGGAGTTGTGGTGACCACCTGTAATCTCAGCTACTTGAGAAGCTGAGGCAAGAGAATCACTTAAGCCCAAGAGTTGGAGGTTGCTGTGAGCTGTGATTGCACAGCACTCGATCCAGGGCCACAGCTTGAGACTTTGTCTCAAAAAAAAAAAAATTTAAAAATATAAAAAAGGTTAATTTAAATAAGGGCAGCATCTGTGGCTCAGTGAGTAGGGCGCCAGCCCCATATACTGAGGGTGGCGAGTTCAAACCCGGCCCTGGCCAAACTGCCACAAAAAAAAGCCAGGCATTGTGGCAGGCACCTGTAGTCCCAGCTACTCAGGAGGCTGAGGCAAGAAAATTGCCTAAACCTAAGAGCTGGATGGAGGCTGCTGTGAGCTATGACGTCATGGCACTGAATCGAGGGCGACAAAGTGAGACTTTGTCTCTTTAAAAACAAAAACTTGATTTAAATAAAGATTCTATGCATTAAAAAAAATTTGGTGGCTCGGTGCCCATTGCTCAGTGGTTAGGGTGCTGGCCACATACACCACAGCATGGCAGGTTTTTTTTTTTTTTTTTTTTTTTGAGACAGAGCCTCAAGCTGTCACCCTGGATAGAGTGCTGTGGCGTCACAGCTCACAGCAACCTCCAATTCCTGGGCTCAAGTGAGTCTCCTGCCTCTGCCTCCCAAGTGGCTGGGACTACAGGCGCCCACCACAATGCCCGGCCATTTTTTTTGGTTGCAGCCACCATTGTTGTTTGGTGGGCCCAGGCTGGATTCAAACCCGCCAGCTCAGGTATACGTGGCTGGTGCCTTAGCCTGTTGAGCCACAGGCGCCGAGCTGAATTTTAGATTTCTTTCTTTCTTTCTTTTTTTTTTTTTTGTAGAGACAGAGTCTCACTTTATTGCCCTCGGTAGAGTACTGTGGAGTCACAGCTCACAGCAACCTCCAGCTCCTGGGCTTAGGTGATTCTCTTGCCTCAGCCTCCCGAGTAGCTGGGATTACAGGTGCCAACCACGATACCTGGCCATTTTTTGATGCAGTTTGGCCAGGGCCAGTTTTGAACCTGCCACCCTCGGTATATGGGGCTGGCGCCCTACTCACTGAGCCACCTCCAGAATTTAAGAGAATGAATTTCTATAGATTTAAGGCATTGAGATTATGATAGTTTGTCACAGCAGAATGTGAAACTAATACAGATTTTGGTACTTATAAATGAAGTGTTGCTGTAACAAATACCTAAAAGTCTGTAGGTGGCTTTAGTACTGAGTCATGTTTTCAGCAGTTTTCTTTTCCTCGACAGTTTCAATATATTTAAATAGTTGTCACTAATCCATTCGTGTTATGGGCACCAGCTGACATACGTACACTTTGGCTCACATTTTTAAAGTATCTTTTAAGACAGAAATAAAAAATTGGTTCCATTTCCTCTGAAATTTCTCAAAATGCCACACACAATGATGTGCATGGAATTAACTCCTGTCATATATGTATTTATTGACATACAACAGGGCCTTCTGTCACTACTCACAGCCACTTTTGCAAAACTAGAACCATTATTTAGAGTGTCAATATACTGAATATGTTCATTCTCTTTGTTATAAAAAGATATTTTAACTGGTAGCCTTATTAAAACATTCTTTTTCAACACCATAAGAGTCACATCATTTCTATTACATGCATAAGTAAAATTTCAAGATTAAGACCATGGCTGTTTTATTTTTATCTGTCTCCTGGTATCATGTTCAAGTATATACTCAGTAAGTGTTGTATGGGGTAACGAAGCATAGAATTTTATTAACTAATTATTATCATCTTAATTTGATTGATTAGACTCTGATTATAAATCAGAAATAAATTTAGCATACAAATATCTACCAACATTATTTATTGAATACCAATTATGTATCATAATCTCCTTCTTAGGTTAACATGATCCTCTGAACTTCCCACCAATCTTAGTAATTTTCTCACTAAAACTTAACTATTGTCCCCACAGCTCCATTCTTTTAAGACCCCTTCCACAGAACTCATCCACTCAGCCTTAGAGAAGAAAAGTGTACCACTCACTGTGAAGAACTGTGTTTTAATAGGACCACAAATCTATTTTCAGGGCACCTGTTTTTAGACTTAAACGAACATATTCATTCACATAAACACTTGATGAGTCTCTGTATTCCCCACTAAAATAAAAGCTACATGAACAATCATGTCTGGTTTTGTTTACCTTTATATCAACAAGATCACACAAGGTAAGCCCAAAAATTATTTGTGTTGAATATATGAAAAATAGAGTTAAATTAATTTGATTTAATTTAAATGAGAGATCATATGTGGAATCCTAAATTTTATAATGAAAAATAATTATATTATTTTAACTGTAATTTTACAGTTAAAAATCTGATCCAGGTGGGAATATAGGTACTTTGCTGCTGAAAATAGCATATTTTTTTTCCTCATCGAATTAAGATTAGGTAGTTACAAGTTGAAATCCTGGTTTCTTCTGTGTTATGTTATTTTCTTACAAATATTGCTTTAATTGGTCTTAGAAGTGGGAAGCCAAAGGTTTTTAAAATTGAATAGTCACCTTTTCACATGCTATATTTGTGTTCAAATTTTGTGAGCTTCCTAATGACTCACTCAAGTATTTACGGCACACTCCAGGTGGGCTTTCTAAAGCTTTCCAAGGCATGATTTAAAGATGATATAAGATTTAGTGTTCACCAAACTAAAGAAGATGGTTTTGAAAATAAAATTTGAAACTTTTTTTTTCTCCCCATAGTTCCTGCTTCTGTATCTAAGGCCCTTTAAGTAAACATCTAAAAACGGCTTTTATAATGATAACAGAATCATGAACTTCATTTACATATTTACTGTTCATGCACTGCTGTGCTGGTAATGGCAAATGCAGAGTTTATTCAAATAGTTGTCTTTGAAACACATGCGCGAGGTCAAAAATATGCAGGTGGTTTTGAGCCTGTTAGCAGATACAAATACACACAAAATGAGAATTGGGGATGGATTCCTGAAATATCCCTGGGCTATGTATTGCTAAATTATACCTGAAAATTCATTCTATTCAACTCAGCAGGCTGAAGGAACTCATCAACGTAGTAATTATAACTAAATATGAACAGGAAAGGAATTAAGAGGACAAGACTGCTGCATACACTACTTTTATAGACAGGCTGAACTGAATTCTATTAATATATACTTAAGATACTTTATGCACATTTTACATTGGAAATTATTAGGAATCTTGGAGTAAATGTTTTGATATGACTGTTGGAAACAAAAATATGTTGAATGTGATTCATAAATAAAATTGGTATTTAGCTAGAATTTTTAAAAATTCATAAAGAATTACAAATCTTAGAGCCATTCTTTGTCCATTTTAAGCATTATATTTTTAAACCATGAACCAATCATCTTAATATCTAGTCCAATATTTTAAAGATTATGTGTTTATGAGTGTGTGTGTGTACTTAACTTTATGATGTATTTATCTGACATTTATCTATATTTTTAAGCAGAAACTTTCTCTGGATCATTCTAAGCCACTGTTTCGTTTTTCTTTTTTTTTTTTTTTTTTGAGACAGTCTCACTATGTTGCCCTTGGTAAAGTGCTGTGATGTCACAGCTCATAGCAACCTGAAACTCTTGGGTTTAAGTGATTCTCTTGACTCAAGCTCCCAAATAGACAGACAATGCCTGTCTATTTTCTGTTGCAGTTGTCATTGTTTAGCAGGCCCCAGCTGGGTTTGAATCTGCCATCCTTGATGTATGTGGGTGGCGCCGTAACCACTATGGGCACTGAACCAAACCCACTTATTCTTTTCCCTGAAGATCACTATCCTAGTCCATACTGGATCTTACATTTTAGTTCAAATATATAATTTCAATAGGCTTTGTGCATTAATTAGGCTATTAATCATATCGTGGACTGGGTAGGCTTTTGCAGTTCGCAAACATGTATACTCCCGTTTGCTTCTTCCCAGCTTCATGAACTTGACATTTGAACCTCAGTTCCCTTATCTGTAAGATGAGATAATGACTCCTAGCTCCCATAGCTACTTCAAGATTAAAGTAACATAAACAAAGCACTAAGTAACATAAACAAAACGTAAGACTAAGCACTTAAAAATTGTTCATTTGTACGATTCCATTCAGCTTTTCTAATTAATCCGTGAACTATTTATAATTAAAATGCCTCATATGTGTTTAATTCATTGTTTATGAAGCTAATGTTGGTAGACTCTGGAGATAATGATGTAAAATTATAATCTGTGATCTTAGCTACAATAAGATAATATTCTTCAAAGCAGAAAATGTAAGGCATCATACAGTAGAGTGACAAAACCCATAGTTTATCCTTTTTTAGTCTCATAATTTCATTACCTGCCTCATACCAATAAGAATTTGAGGTGACTTAAACCACTCATGACCCACTACCATACATATACTAATGTATAAATACAATAAAATAATGTTATATAGATAAAACACAACAGAGGGGAAAAAAACAACAGAATAGAAGCATGAAATTGGATGTTCTAGTTTAGTGTAGAAAGAGAAACTTCAAGGCAGGTTGAGGGAAGAAGTTGACTGAAACAGAATTAGTCAGAAAAAGACAAAGGCAGAACTCTGGGTAATTAGCAATTTGCACCATAGGATATTTGGTGCTTTATGTTACCATGCAAGTTTGCTATATTTTGCCTTCCTCTGCTTCAGATGCCACTAGCTGGTTATTAACATTGTCTTGGCTTTTCTGTGCTGTGTTAAGAATCTTCAGCTACAATCTGGCCACTGGAGTAGGACTCATCCTCCATGCACCCTAGGACATTGTTTTGCTAGGTGGCTGTACAACTCACAACTCTGTGGTTTTTAAGATAAGTAGATAAGAGGTAAAGACAGATGATAGATGATAAAAGAAAAAATATACATATTTTATACATTCTGTTATAATAAAATTCTGTCCATAATTACCATAATCAATGAGATTAATATGACCTCAAGGATGTTTTAATTTCTCACCATCACTCTGTAAATTCAGTACTATTCCTTCATCTCAACACACATTGGAGATGCTGTGTCTGAGACAAGAGTTGTGAGCTACTGAGAAAGTGTGTACTTTGTAAGGGAAATACCTCCGCTAGCACGAGATAGCAACTCCTGCACAGCACACCTATCTAGTCCATTCCAGCTGCCGTAACAAAATACCTTAACCTGGCAGCTTATAAAAAACAGAAATTTATTTTTCACAGTTCTGGAGGCTTTTCAGTACAAGATCAAGGTGCTGGCAGATTTATCGTCTGGTAAGGAACTTCCCTCTGATTCACAGAAGGCAGCTTCTCTATGTGTACTTAGATGGTAGAAGTAGAAAGGGATCTAGGGCCTTTTTAATAAAGGCATTAATCCCACTTGTGAGGTTCTGTGCCATGACATAATCACCTCTCTAAGGACCCACCTCCAAATCCTTCATTGGGGATTGCCTTTCAACATATGAATTTTGAGGGAACACAAACTTTCAGACCATACTAATGCACACCTCCAGGAAACTGAATTATTGTGTTCATACATCTGTGGGTTAATTTCTTCCTGATGGTTGTACCTATTATGTGGTTATAACCCCCCAAAGAATTTGTGCTTCTTTAGATCTAGGATTATTTAAAATTTTTAGTATATAACATAGCCAAGATTTGTTTAAAATGCATTGACAGCAGGTAAGCTATTTACATAGGTATAAATAGTTTACTTCGTACTTTTAATCATAATCCCTAGGAAATTCAAAGTTAAATGTATATGCTTCAGTCTTCTTTTTTTCCCAATTCTTTTAAATATTTGAGTTCATCCAAAGGGTGTGATAAAGATGGTAGAATCTCATTATCTTTTGACATTGCAAATTTATCCGAATACAGTTGCAAAAATAAAGCAAGATAATGCTAAATCTGGATAATCAAATTTAGGCTAAAAAAAGGGAAAACAAACTATGATAAGATTGAGTGGAAAGGGAAGTGAAAAAAGTGAGACTGCTCCAAAATAATCTCACCAGTAAGGAAATTCAGTGAAAATAAAATCAATTATAGTGTGAGTTATAAAGTAGAAACTTTTTTGCTGTATATAATACATGTGAGTATTAAATATTTCAGAAACTTAATCATTTCAAAGACTTCACTGATGTTAGTGCATAAGAAACTGGAGAAAGTCCAAAGAAATGAATAAAGACTTTATAATAAAATCCAATTATAATTCTTTTTAAAAAATCTAAAGAAAGTCTTTTCAACATACATAAGAAAAAATGATGAAAAAAACTGAGGAATACTAAATTGAGTTGTTTGTTTATTTCACTTTCAATAACAGTCACGTATAAAAAAGCATCTTTCTGGAAATTATTAATTTCCCTTAATTTGAACTGATGTCACAAATAAAAACTTGGACCAAAATTAAGAAAGTTTTATTAATATACAATTCGAAAAGGAACAGTGCCAAAAATAGTAAATAAATCAAGTAAAATGTAGTGCTAGATGAAATGACAAGATGTTTTACTATGATAGCCACTTAATATTTTAGCTAATAACTATTTTTAGATTTCTGACTTTTAGGAGTTCTCTTGACTTTGGGTGAATAAATATAGATCCAGTTCCATAGGCATTTGGCAAGACAGCAAGTAATTGAATATAGATGTGTGCAGAAGCTGTAGATTTTTTTTTTAATTGTTGAAAAGATGGATCAGTGACTATGCTGCACTTGGCAATTATCTGGTTGCTACCCCTGAAAGAACCTGAGGAAAGTGTTATGTCAAGAATTTATAGTACTTTCACTAGTGAAGAGATGTTTCTCTAAAGAAAGACACATTCCTGTCTAAGAGGAGAAAATGCAACAGCGCTAACCACAGGGGCAGCTGGCAAGATGAGGAGGGATGGATAAGAGAAGGTTCCCACCTGTTCATCATGGTGTTGGGTGATAATGACGTAAGGGAAACGTTAACTGTGAGTAATTTCTCTGTCTAAACCTAACTTTCTGTTCAAACCTGAGAGAGTTGAGATATCACTCAGATCACTCGAGGACATAATTTCAAAGATAATGTCTTTAGAGGGAAAAGCTCTGGGCTAACTCTAGAGAGCCCTGATTTAAGTTCTTGCTTGAAGTATGTGGTCCAAGTTGCATCTGGCCCTGCACCTCACTTCCCTTTAGGTATCCATTCAGCAAACATAGAGGAGTTGCCTGTCGTATACCAAACATCTATAAATGAGGTATTTGGGCAACATAACTTTGCTACACCTTTCCAGCTTTAATTATTCTAACAATTCTCAGAAATTGTCAGTTGAAGCTAAATATTTCTATACACTTCACCTACTGTGTCTTGATGTAATTATTAGAAGTTGTATGAACTGCAATACATATTTTGATTTGAAAACCAAGTAAAGGTGTCAGAACTCTGAATGGGCTAATCATCTGATACTCTTGGTATTTTGTAAATATTTGCTTAGTGTTTTATTTGAAGAGGAGATGGCTAGGGCAGGTGTGGTGACTTGTGTAAGATAAGAGAGTCTTCCCTGCTCTGGAGCTTAGATGACCTGTTGCCCCAACTCAGCTCTGGTTCCAGACTTGAATGCCCTGCCAGCAAGCCAGAAGTCCCTCTGTTAACTGCACTCACCCCTCTGCAAGGCAGTTTAGCACCTCTGCTTGTTATGGAAACATGACCCTTGTGGGGTTTCCTCCACGGCTACTGAAAGTACCCTGCTGACGACAGCCACACACACCACGATGTATTCCACCGCAGAAAGATGAGCCAGTTTTGAAGTAGGGCACTATGTCTTGCTCTCTGTGAGACTTTAGTCAGAATACTTACCTTCTCAGCCTCGCTTTACTGAAACATAAAATGAGGATGGTGATAGTAACAACAATAATAGAAATGATGAGAATAATAATATATACATCATAGCATTGTTTTCAGTGTTTGACGAGGTAATGGATATAAAAGTTAGAAAACATTCTGTCAAGACTGGCTCTAATCAATTCATTCGGCATTCACTCTCATTGTCAAGGTCCAGCAAGCATGATTTTCTTGATTTCAGTACATTACTAGAGACACTATTGAGCCCCTTTGAGACGAATCTACCTCAAAAGCTACCCAGAGCATTGCCTCTTAATTCAGCCCTAAATCATATTGTCCTAGTTCCAATAAAATACTCTCAACACAACTAGGTAAGTCATGCAAAGCCCATGACCGTTACTTGCACCTGTCCTCATTTGGCCCCAAGGTTTGTCCATTTCCAAAATTGGGAAAGAGATAACCTAATAACAGAATTAATGTGAAGATTATGTGATACGGGTTTATACATAGCACAAGATTGGCTCATAATCAGTTTCTCCCTCTCTCTCTCTTTTTTCTCTCTCTCACTCCCTCCCCACCCCAAACACACACTCATGCTCACTCTCTTCCTTCCTCCCTTTTTTTTTCCTTCTCATACTCCAGACTTTTCTTCCTTCCTTTCCTTTATTCTGTTGCCATGTAAAAAAACAAGGGCTTTTATTTCTTCTGGTTCCCTTCATCAAAAAGGGAAATTTGTAGATATAATTACCTGAGCTTAGGTGAGAACTCATTTTTCTAAATTTATTAATATTAACACTTGCTACATTTGTATTTTAAGTGTGGGATATAAAGATCAATTCTATTAAAGGAAAACTAAATCAGAGGGAGTAGACAATGAAATGTTTTGTTAAGTGAGTAAAGCCTCTAACACTATGGGCATTAAGCTGCTTTTGAAAACCAAACGTGGCTAGCCCCTTCAGGATTTGAAGAGAGTAAGAACAAAGAAGAGTGGGGTGCCTACATGGGTCCCTTCTCCTCAACCTCTCTCTCTTATGTTTGTGCTGTGCCTCTCCACTCTTCTGACTGAAGGTTTTCCAGTTGCAATTTTACCCAGTCCTCTCCTCCGCCAGCCACTGTCCCTGCCTCTCCCTCACCTGCCTACTGTATGTCAGCATGGTGCTCTGACAGTTAGCCTTTAGTCACTGGCATAAGTGAGGTCCCCAGTGTTGGTGGCCTCAAGGCCTCCAGACTTCAAGCCACAGCCCAGATATAAGCTTCAGGAGTGGACTCCCTAAATACCACAAGGCGAGAAAAGTCATGTAACAAAAGACTGATGATGTGGAAATCCCCTCTGTGGTACCTAAGAAAGTCAGTTCTGATGAAAGGTTTGGAGGGAAAAGGTGTGCCACACCGAGGAGTGAGTCGTACCATTTGATGTAACATGTTCCTGTGTATATGCAGATGTGTAAGATAATGGATGTACAAGTGATGGAGGGCAAGACCGAGGAGGCTGTTGTGTGGTATGAATGATGTTAATTAAATTGTTACATGATCTTTGCAAAAACTATTCACTCTAATATTACTTATAGATAATGAGAACTAATAATGTGAAAGTGAAAAACTATTAATCTGATTGTGTATAATTATATAATAATGCTAACATTAGTGACATTTATGTCATTATATTATTAGTCCATTCCTCCTCATCATCAGCGCCATGTTTAATCGAAAATACATGCCACGTACGTCAAACTCTGTTGTCATTTTATTGGATTCCAAAGGTTTCTAGGGTTAGTTACTTTTGTGGTATTGTGTCTAAGAAATGAGCAAGTAACATTTTTAATGGAAATATAGCGTAATAAATATGACTTTATTTTAGTAAATGTAAGATATATCAATGCATCTTCACACCTGTGAATATATACATTTTTCATCCAAATCAAAGAACTTATTCTAAATATCTGGGATTATGAAATATAATCATTTAAGTGTAAAAGTTGTCTTTACAGTGAAATAATCCTTTAATTAAGAACATTTGTGGGGATGAAATTTCCAACTACTCTACTCTCTGCTTACTCTCTCTTTCTCATCTCTTTCCACTATTTCCCCTCTCTCTAATATTAAGTAAACTCATAATTTCATATTCCATAAAAAAAGAGTACATGGTTTTAAAAGAGCGTTTATCTGCTATTTAAGCCTGAGTAGCCTGAGTTTATTCATAATAAAAATAAAGTTTGCTTTGGAAATGTCAGCAACTACTTCTTCATTTAAATTATTTTTAGTTTTAATTATCATGTGTACATAGTAGTTACATATATTTATAGGGTACATGTAATGTTTTGATACAGGCATATAGCACATATTAATACAATCAGGATAATCAAAGTTTCCATCACGTCAGGTTTTATTCTTTCTTTGTGTTAGGAACACTTCAACCCCATTCTTTTAGTTATTTTAAACTATGCCCTAACTTACTGTTTATTATAGCCCCTACTGCTTCTTGACTGGAAGGTGAAACTTAATACACAATCAGGAAGTCTTATTGCATAGAAACTCTCCGCTGGTATGTAGATCCTTCTGTAGTAAGAAAAAGTATTGAATTTCAGACACCTTAAATAGCAGATAAACGCTCTTTTAAAACCATGTACTCTTTTTTTATGGAATATGAAATTATGAGTTTACTTAATATTAGAGAGAGGGGAAATAGTGGAAAGAGATGAGAAAGAGAGAGTAAGCAGAGAGCAGGGAGTCAGAGAGGGGAAGATGGGAGGGGAGGGCTGGCCGGGAGGGGGAGAGAGAGAGAGAGAGCAGCATCCCAAAGAAAGAAAGGAAGAATGCCAGTCCAAAACCTTATATGCTTTGGGAGTGTTTGGGGGAGATAGTATTCCTAAGCGTCTGCTGGGTGCCAGGCCACTACGCTCAGAACTTGAGGTGACAGCACAAAACATGCTCAGAAAAGGATGTGCTCCATGTACTGTGAAAGTAGAGAACTGCAGGTTAAACTGAGGTCCCAGTGATGGGGGATGGAGGGAAGCTTCTGGAAAGGCTTCCCACAGGAGGAGCAAAGTGGTTAGCACATAGTAGATACTCCCTGAGCCTGAGACCCTATTTGAGCGGACACCCTTTCTAGCTTAGGTCCTGGAGCTATAAATGTCAACAGGCAAGTCCTGTATTGTCTGAGAAGTTCAGTTCAGGAAAATAGACAAAACTAAAAGTGATAATTGCTTTAGTAATTGAACATAGTGCATTAAGGTCTCAGAAAAGGGAAGAATTTAACAGTGTTTCAGAATAACGTACAAGTCTCAATATTCTAGAATGGCAAAAAGATACATGAATACAAAAGACAGTTGTTTTAATTTCTGTAAATACCAAACAAGGGCTTTTTAAAAAAAATATTTCATATTTATATTTTCAGTTTTACTATTCTTCCTAAATATATGAATCCAGTCTTAATTCAACATTGCTTCATGCACACTCTAACAGGGCGAATTTTATTAGAGAACTTAACTGATATCATTTAGGGGGAGGTGAAGGAAACACAGTTTTCTCTAGAAGATTTGCATTAGATAGAGTAGTTACAGGCCAGAGCATCTCCCCTGTAATTTTATGAGAATGGTATTACCCTGGCTTTCACTGTGTGATTGCTGGATACCTTCTGTCAGTGAGCAACAGTCTTACTGCAAAGCAGGAGCCCAAACCGTCTCTTTGTCTCCGTGGCCAAACCAATTACTTCTTAGAAAGTCGGATTTTTTTCAGAATGACTATGTACAGGAGCAAACGCAGACATCAGAGATGTAAGTAAATCCTGACCCAACTTTTTCATATCACTGTGGTGGGAAAAACACACTTGATTTCTTAAAAGACTAATCATGACTTTTTCAGATACATTCTGGTAGTAGAAAAGATACTGAAGCTTTTTTTCACCTTAACATTTACCTTTATCCCTGTAACGTGCTTGAAAGATCTAGAGGGGAGAAGGGATGATTTGCTTGTTACTATGGAAACCCTTGGAAAGGTTTACAAAATCAACAGAGAAACAGATCAAATGCAATTTCAGTCTAGCTCAGCATCCTTCATTCAGGCTTGATCACTGGACAGTTCCCTTTCTGACCCTTCTAGGAGTGGTAGATTTTCTTTCCTGGAAGTCTATTGAGAGGTTTGGGAAGCTAGCCCAGAACTTCTATTTATTCATCCAATTTCAATTACAACTCTCCAGGGAGATAAAACAGTTCAGAATGGAGGGTAGAGAGTTAATTGTGAGTGGCAAGCTGAATGTTTAACAGGATATTCATTGCTAAACTTCTTGGTCCAGAGCATGTTTGTAGCATAATTTGTTACAGGCACCGTTTCAAAGGGTTAAAAGAAGTCATCTGCAATCTACCCTAAAGGAACTGGTTCTGACTGAAAAAGAGCAGCACGATTACCCTGGCCTAAAGTCCAGAACAAAGATGATTATGGAACTGAAAATGATCAGGATTTAGCTAAAAATCAAAGAGTCTCATAATAAGACTGTTTTATGGTAAAGCAGTATGCCTCTCATGGAAAGCTTTTCAGTCACAGATCTCTTTCCAGTAAGTCCAACTCTTTCTCACTTTGTCTTTTCCATTGTCTGAAGTAAATGTTACCATCTTTACCCCATAATGGCCTGTCATTGACTCTATTTGCCATCACAGACAGGTACCAGAAACTTATTCAGTAGTCAGTCTGTACTTTTTCATTGTTCCTTATGATGTGTTTAAATGTTATCAAATATTTTAAAAAACAGACTACCAGCAACAATTACTCTATCAAAAAACCAAGGTGTGATGAAAATGCAATTTTTAGTGTGATAATTTATTCTTTGGTCTACTTTCATCTAAGACCGGGAAACTAACATTTCTCTCATTCAAAGAAGTTTTTCACACCACAGGAAGCTCTGAGAGCCAGGACTGCCAATTTGATTCTATAGCCCAATTGCCTTTTGTTGCCAGCTCTTTTCTTATGATCAAGAAACAATATATGATAACTGCTACTATTTTCCTTACAAAAATGATTGGTGTGAAGTATGCAAATATAAATGCTGATTAATGTCCTTGCTATTTCCTCCTATAAGAATGAATCTAAATTATGCATGTACTTGAAAACCATCTTCATCTTTATTCCTGTGTCTTTTATACAGACCCTTGTTTTTTTTTTTATCTTTGTGGGTTATTTCTGCCTTAATGCATATGGCAAGTAAAAGATTCACAGAAAAATTGTACTGAGTCTCTCCCCCTAAAATGAGCTTGCTGAAATCTGTGATTAAGCAGCAGGAAGAAATTGTGAATTACATGAAACAAGTCAGAAGATGTATAATTATACAGGCATGAACAGTAGGGTGGACTGGAGTGGTTTAAAAAAACTAATGTGTTACTTAGGTTTACTTGTATCAGTTATTATGTAGTAGTAAAATATCAGAGAGCAGGAATATAATAAAATTAAAGAGCATAGAAATCTAAGCAATAAAAACAAATAGAAATCCTTACATGAAATTCTATCTTACACTAATAATATTTACAAAAGTGAACAATAATGCAACTGTTTGCCATCCAGTGGGTATACAGAAATATTGGAATTATCTCATCACCGAAATCCAGGGAACTTCTGTTTTCAATCATATATTTTATGTGTATGTGTTTGATCATGTAGAAGGCATAAACTCACAAAGAGGTGATTCTAATCCAATTAAGGCAATAATTGCCACTAATCAAAGAAAACCTCACTATGGGAAAGAAGGAAAATTCTGAAGACCCTCTGTAAAATTGAAACAGTACATAAATCAACTTTGGAATTTGCTCATTCCCCAAAGATTTAATGATATCCTTTAGTAAAAATAACATAACTTCCTTTCAGAGGACTCGACGAGAGGAATAGTAGAGGAGCATGTGGTATTAAATCAGAGGTTTAAAAAGAGGGAAAACAAAAATACTTGTAAGATATTTTAAGGCACAAATGCAATAAGCTTTTGAGAAGTCATGTGGGACTTTAAAATTCATTTTTCACTCATGTCTAGATTGCTTATTTATAATTCCCAATACAAGAGGAAGAAATCGTCATGGAAAATAAACAGCTTCAGTATTCATTCAGATAAGAGGTTTTAGCCATACTTATCTGCATAATGGCTTTTAATTAGATACTGAATTTGTTGAGTGGTCTAAAAAATTGTTTGCATATATCAGATGTTGATTTTGCCAGACCCAGGCAAGAACATTTTAAAGAATGCTAAACAGCCTAAACCTATTTTTACATATCAGATTTATCTGGAAATTGTGATTATTATAACTGTTAACTTTTTAGTTTATTAAAATGTTAAGGTTTTCACACATATATCATAAAGATATTTGTTAAAATGAGAATTATATGTTTAAATTTTCAGAAATTCGTATTCTGAATGAAACAAGAGATACCTGTAATTTGCTGAAACTCCAGATGACCTTGTGAAAATATTTTTGAGCTTTTAAAAAAGATGTGGAAAAAATGGTCTTAAAAATGAATATATTTCTAAAATACAGAATACAGACATAAAGGAAAAATAGAATAGAATTCTCAAGACATTAAATGTAGAACTTGAAAATGCTACAATAGTTGTACCATTCCAAAGAAAACAGTATAAATCCAGTTTCAGGTCTATAGCATTTCTTTTTATTTTACTAAAACGAAGCAAGTATTCATTTTTGATTGTGAATGATGTGTTTGAATGAGCTGGCCCACCTTATTCATATTATTATGGAAATACTATATGTGATCACTTCAGCAATCTGAACATAGTCATTATAGTCCTCGGCTTAAATTCTTGGCCAATATTTATTATTTCTGCAGATTATAATCTCTTCTTCGGTAACATTAGCATATCCTACTAAGATCACGCTTTCTAAGGTATCTTCCATCTCTAGCCTTCAGTTCCTCCCCAACATAGGCCTCATTTGTCATTCTCCTATTCAAAAAGCAGAGGATGGTTTCTCATTAACTGGATTGTGGCTCTGGGCTTACACGTTTCAGATCCATGAGGAGCCATGGAGTTACTATAGGGTGCCATACAATCCATATAATATTAGTCATTGCCTATAGAATGAAGAAAAACATACATACATGTGTTCATGCACACCTGAACACCCATATATGCTTTTTTTAATTCTATAATGTATTTAATGGAAACAAATATATTTAAAAAGTGATATTAAATTTGTAATTGCTTTTGATACCGTATAATTTATTTTAAAAAATCAACTCCATTACATGCAGATCTCATTATGTTTCAGTGGTTTTTCTTAAATCTTCATAGTCCCAAAGGTTGGGAATCACTGAACTAGAAAATCAATACTAGCATGATCTTATAAAGATTATGATCTGCTCACTACCTACTTAACTTCCTGGTAGCACCTATATTCTAACCTTCATCAGGCTACCAGACTGATCTGAAATTCACTGTGTACTCTCTTATCTCTATGTCTTTGCCTGTTTATCTTCCTGCTGATAGTTAGCCTTGACCTGTATCTTCACATATAGAATCTCCTCTGTTCAAGGTTTCATTCAAATGCCACATCCTTCATAAAGGTCTCTTCACAGTCCAAGTCCAATCTTTCTCTTGTCTCTTTTCTAGCTGACATATTATAACTTTATTTATAATTTCTACATTTTTTATTTCATATGAAAAATTATATATTTATCCTAGTAATGTCTATGTTGATTTTATATAAGGTTTTTTGAATTCGTCGTTGATGCAGTCTCAGTGCATAATATAATCCTTTGCCCATAATAGTCCATCACCGTATAATGAAGTTTTATCCATTCAACAATGTATTTTTGATTACCTATTCCTTTCCAGACACTGCTCTAGTGCTAGGGATATAGCAGCAAACAAAACAATGTTTCATTAAGGATGGGAAGATGACACACAAACAAATATATAACAGGCCATGTATGCTAAGTGCTATGGAGGAAAATGAAGCAAGCAAGGGGAAAAGGGGGGTTTACAAAGCGAGATGGAAGGATTTCTGAATTTCTTGGGGAAATCAGAAAAAGCCACCCTTATTAAGGTGACATTTAATCAGACACATGAAGGAAGCCAGGGAGTGGATTCTGCTTTTCTCTGCATAATTCTAGGTAGGAACATTATATGCAAAGTCCCTGAGAAACTTGGGAAAATTGAAGGAACAAAAAGGAGTCAAGTATATAGAGTGAATAAAAAGAGATGAGGTCAAAAAAGCATCAAAGACATTGCGTAGATAGAACAGGACAGATAACACAGAATTTTAGAATTTTGAAAAGCACATTTCATTTTAACTGAATTCAAACATAGTATGTATCTACTAACTTCTAAGAATCACTACATTTCTAAGTGACTCCTATAATACTTTTCTTAAAATGAAAATTATAAGATTTGTTATTTTGTTCACTTATTCGTTTATTGTTTTTACAGACACGGTCTCACTTTGTCACCCAGGCTGGAGTGCAGTAGTGTGATAATAGCTGACTGCAGCCTCAAACTCTTGGGCTCAAGCAATACCCTGCATTATCCTCCTGACTAGCTAACCCTATAGGCATGTGCCACTACATCCAAATAATACTATGTTTTAAGGATGGGGTCTTGCTATGTTGCTCAGGCTAGTCTCAAACTCCTGAACTCGTGTGATCCTCCTGAAGTGCTGGGATTATAGGAATGAGCCACTGTACCCTGCCAAGAATTATTATTTTATTTTATTATTATTATTATTTATTTATTTTAATAATTTAATTATTTTAATTGTACTCCATACTAGGCAGAGCATATAATCAATGTTTGTAAAATAACCAAATTGTGGTCATCTACAGGTCAGAAAGACATTATTTGACCCAGAATATTTTCTGATTTATCTTAATATAAATATCTTTGTATTCCTCATACATTGATTCTCTCCCTGGTTTTATAAAAATCTTTCTATGAGAAGAAAACAAATTCATATTTTGATAAAATTGTTGTAAGACATCTTAGGGCATTGGTAGGGGGAAACCAGGCTCTTGGTAGTCTCAACTAATGCAGAAGTGTTTCCTTAGTGATCAGCAGAAGTAATAGGTTTTATATTCTGTAATTGTTACAACATGAGTTGTCTTAGCTATCACTTACATATTTATTACTGTGTTGTGTTTTATACAAACCTTTATTATGAGTATTTATTGAAATTGTTTATCAAAGATTAAACACCAAAATAACAATGGATTATTATTCAAAATAAATATTCATATTGATACTATAATTTGTAACTGTAAAGGTAACAGAAATCAATGACTATTAATTCCCAGGTTATTTCATATCTCAAATGTTGATATCCTTCATTCCATAACCGATTGAAAATATTATCTAGGTTTTTAAGGTCTTTTTAACATTTACACTAAAAAGAAATGATTTGGGGCTTGATTGGTAAAGGTTCTCCCAAGGACATTATTAAATTCGATCCTTGATCTCTCTGTTTTTGATGCTTATAGAGCATTCTGGTCATACATCTGAAATTTCTTCAGCCTCTTTTTCCTCAAGTCTAACAGGAATTCTCTAACTGACATGATTTGAGAAGTTGTAACTTCATATTTCTCTGTGGAACCAGGTCTGCATGAATAGAATCAGTATGGTCTGATTGAGCACGCACAAAAGGACCTGAGATGCCAGTTTGGGAGCAAAGATGTACAAAGGCTGACTGATGACACGCCTGATACAGATAGACCTTAAATGGAAATATGCGTTGGTCTGCCTCATAACCTTAATCACAGGCTTTTACAGACTCTAGCCTATGGCTGGTTCTGCCTATAGGGATATGTATCCCCCACCCACTCTCTCTCATAAAGTCTGATTTTCTGTTTAACAATGCTCTACACAGTCAAAGGTCCCATTTGCAGAGGGTGAGCATTTGTGCATTATCTGTTAACTTCTATAACTTCAGAAAACAATGTGGCTGTCATACATCATCTGCTCTTTTAGTTTCCCTCTTCTAAGAAACTGAGCTTCATTTATATCCAGACTTACATAAAAACATGACATTGACTCTGCCCCCAGGTGTTCAGGTACAAGTTCTCTATAGAATATGATTTATCTCTTCAAGGAATCTTGCAGTTAAAAAAATGATGTGCATTTGTATTTATTGAGAAAAATTATACATGTGAAACAACTGAATTCATAGCAAAATAAAATTGGTGTTAAATGCAAATTATCAATCTATCATTTAAACATACTGCTGTGTGTGGTTTGCAAATAATTTCCCCCATTTCATGGTGGTTTCTTCACTACATTGATTTTTTTTCTTTGTTGTAAAAGAGATTGTTAGTTTGATGAAATCTCATTTGTCTAATTTTGCATTTTTTGCCTATGCTTTTTTGGGTCATATCCAGCAGGTCTTGGCCCAGACCAATCAATGTCAAGAAACTTTTACCCTGTGTTTTCTTCTAGCAGTTGAGTTACAGTTTCAGGTCTGACATTTAAGTCTTTAATCTCTTTTGAGTTGATTTTTATATATATGGTGAGGAAAGGATCAAATTTCTTTCTTATACATATGGATGTATAGTTTTTCCAACACTATTGAAGACATTATTGTGTGTTCTTGACACCTTTGTAGAAGGTGAGTAAACTAAAAATGCTTCAATTTATTTCTGGGTTCTCTTTTCAGTTTCATTGGCCTATAAGTCTGTTTTGTGAACTATACATCTGAGAGGTTAATATTCAAAATGTACAAGGAACTCAAACAGCTCAATGGCAAGAAAACAAATGACTTAATTGAAAAAAAGGACAAAAACCATCCAGAGTAATTTCTCAAAAGAAGACATACAAATGGTCAATGTATATATGAAAAAAAATGTTTCAACATCCCTAATCATCAGGGAAATGCAAATTAAAACAAATATTAGGTATCACCCCACACCTGTTGAGATGCTTATCAAAAAGATAAGAGATAGCAAATATTGGAAAATATGTACCAAAAGCAGAATTCTTTTATACTGTTTGTGGGAATATAAATTAGTACAGCCATTATAAGAAACAGTATGGGCATTCCTCAAAAAATTAAAGTGATACCAAATACCAGCAATTTCACCTCTATGTATGTATTCAAAGAAAATAAAATTAGTCATTGCAAAGAAATATCTGCACTCCCATATATTTACTGCAGAATTATTCATAGTAATCAAGATATGGAATAAGGCTCAGCACCTGTAGCTCAAGCGGCTAAGGCACCAGTCACATACACCAGAGCTGGCGGGTTTGAATCCAGCCTGAGCCTACCAAACAGCAATGACAACTACAACCAAAAAATGGCCAGGGGTTGTGGCTGGCACCTGTGGTTCCAACTACTTGGGAGGCTGAGGCAAGAGAATCGCTTGAGCCCAGGAGTTGGAGGTTGCTGTGAGCTGTGACTCCACGGCACTCTAGCCAGGGCAAAAAAAAAAAAAGATATGGAATAAATGTAAATGTTCATGAACAGATGAATGGATAAAGAAAATGTGTAGGCTTGTGTGTGTTTATGTACATATAGGTATGTGAATATATACCTAGATTAGGTATATATTCACATTAGATAGATAGATACATTATCTATCTACATTAGATAGATAGATAGATAGATAGATAGATAGATAGATAGATAGATAGATAATCAGTGGCATCCTACTCAACTTTTAAGAAGAATTCCTACACCAGGCATGGTGGCTCATACCTGTAATTCCAGCACTTGGGAGGCTGAGGCTGGTAGATTGCCTGAGCTTACAGGTTCGAGACCAGCCTGAGCCAGAGTGAGACCTCGTCTCTAAAAATAGCCACGCATTGTGGCGGGAACCTGTAATCCCAGCTACTCTGGAGGCTGAGGCAAGAGAATCGCTTGAGCCCAAGAGTTTGAAGTTGCTGTGAGCAAAACAATTTTACAAAGAAGAAAATCCTGTAATTTATGGCAACGTGGATAAACCTAGAAGATATTATGCTGAGTGATAAATTAGGCACAGATAACAAATACTTCATGATCTCCCTAATATGTGTCATCCAAACATGTGGAACTCACAGAAGCAGAGAGTAGAATGGTGATGACCAGAGATTGGGTGGGCAACGGGGGGCTTCTCGTAGTCAGCCAATGATTTTGGCACACAATTTGATGAATTTTTGCAATATTTTCATCAGTTCTGCTTGTTACTGGCTGTCCAGACAATTTATCAGTGATGTTTTCTCTCCTCTCAGAAAAACATATACTCCATTTGTACACTGCCATTTTCTTCATGGTTTTATCCCCGTAAACTTGCATTAACATGTCCCTGATTTCAATTCCACTCTTGTCGTGTTTGACAAGAAGTTTACGAATGTTTCTTCATTGCTCTAATTCAAGCTCTAACATTCTTGTGAAGGCACAGTAAAACAGAACAATAATGAATGCCACTCAGCAAGGCACAGCCACATGTCGACAGGAACACAACTGTAAGACACAGATAACCAAGGTTATGAAACCTTACTGAGTTATTTGTACAGTACTGCCAACAGAAGTGCACAGTGGCAAGTTCTCAGACTTAACTGTGAGACCTTGGTATTGTACGACATGGTGACTATAGTTACAACAATGTAATGCGTACTTGAAAATTGCTGAGCAAATGAATTTTAACTATTCTCACCACAATGACATGAAGTATATGAAGGAATGTATATGTTCATTAGCTTGATTTCAACAGTCCATAATGTATACATATATCAAAACATCATGTTGTACATTACAAATATATATGATGTTTGTCAATCAAAAATTGTAAGCAAAAAAAGCCAACAAAAATTAAAGTAAAATACTTTCATGAATGTAGGCAATTTGACATGTTCATAAGAAAAGATCAATAGAGACTGGGATGGCATAGGAAGTGTCCTTTTTGTTTTTTAACATATCCCATTGTTGGAAGGTCGGAAGGCAACATGTGTAATTATGCTGTTTGAGAGGTCTACCTCTTCTGGTTGAACAATATGAAATTTCCAATTTTACTTTCAAAAATACTGGAATCAACCTAAATGTCTATCAACAGGTGAACAGATAAAGAAGGTAAAGAAATTGTAAGGTGTATGTGTGTGTGTTTATATATATGTATATGTGTGTGTGTATTTGACTTTCAAAAATGGCAATTTTATGTGATTAAATTTAAATATCACCTATCATTGAAGTGAGCAAAAAAAAAGGAGACAGGCAGCTGTATGAAAAGCCATGACACCAGCACAAGTCAACATTAAAAGGGAAGGGCTGTTATAGTTAACCTGAGTGTGATTACTTGAGGTACTAAAAATATATATGTAAGTTAGGAAATATATTCATATTGTTCTTTAGGATATGTAAGGTTAAACTTTCTACAAAGAAATAGAAAATATATTCAGTTTTGTCAACATAGATTAATTAGATTGCATTGCTTTTGTAAGTGACATGTTAACTAGGCTTTGAAGATCTCCACAACTTGCCCAGAAACTGCCTTCCTCCCACTAAGCTCAAAGTGTTTATTATTTAACTGTCTGAATTCTAATTTTACATAATTTTATCATTAGAATTTTGTTTCACCAAGTTAGAAAATGGTAAGGATCTAAATGAATTGGTAATAAAGAGAAGAATGATAAGATGCCATGTGAACATACAGTGAATTTTGTGAACATACAGTGAATTTTACCATATGTTGGAAGCTTTTTAAGCACTTTGCTATATAGGGTTAGTGTAATTTATGTCATAGAGCAATAATCAAAAGACCAGTAACCTAGTGACCACAGACACTTAATTTTCATTGCAATTTCAGAATACTTCTAATTTTGACTTCTGATAGTTAGGAAACCGAATACCCAAAATTAAATAAAAATATGACTATTAACTAATCTGAAAAAATAAGTTTTTGTCTCCTAAATAAACTAAAAAAAAGAACTCTAAAAAGCAAACTATAACATTTGACTAATATCGTATTCTTCCAGTCATATAAAACTAAAAAGTTTCTTAAGAAAGTCTTACATAAATATATGCAATCAAAATACCTACAATTGAATGTATTTGCCTCTTCTGCTATCTTTTCTGCAAAAGAATAAGAGGTTTCCAAAACTTAGAAAAGTGTTCTAAGTGTTCTAAAGTGTGCTTTTAGTAATTCATTGCAAGTCATTAACACTCTTTTTGGTCTAGAATAGCTAAATTGTTTAGCATAATGTTTTGATTCATATCCTTTTTTCTAGTTATTGATTTTCTTGCATTACTTATGAATTGCAGTCTCATTCTAACAATGGAATTTCTGACACCTTTAGTTACATAGGACTACATTATAAATGAGTTAATATTTACTCAGGGACTTAATGGTCTCTTATCATTGACATTATATTATCTCTAGAAAGTCATTTTATTTCATTTAAAATAAAGATAAAATTCGCATCTTTCTGCAAACTCTTTATAGAGCATGTGACACATATTTTTGTAATGTTTCATGCCTTAGGCTGCTTATCCTTGGAAGATGTTTTATTTTATATTATATAATTCTTTTGACCCCCTAGTGAACTTGAAACTACCTTAGAGTAACAACAGGGCGTATTTCCTTAAATAAACACACATTGTTTTTCATTGCTGGTTATCTGTCTTCTTAAAAGGCTCCATAGGCAATAGGAATTTTGACTTTGAAGTCACCTTTCCTCTGTTCATTTAGATAAGTCTGACTATACTGTTTCTTCTTTCAACAACGTGAGTGTCTTTCAACTCAAGTTTATTTTTAAAAGTATAACACAGTGTCATAACTTATTCTTTACTTGCATTTTGAGACTATAATTTGTTTTATTTTATGTGATAATTAAATATGACAAAATATCAACAATATGGTACTCACAAGTGCATACAGATCACATGGAACATTTAATTCTACCTAATTTTTAGTGTAAATAATTAATTGGAAGCTGGCTTACAATTAAAAATAAACTTGCAAAAATAAGAAAATGTTTTGTGATTGGGGTCTGAGGAAAATTTTATATATGTAGATACATCCTTCCTTAGCTTGAATAAGGTAGAAAGAGAAACATGGTCATTTGAATTTTAAAAGTGGTCATACATTTTTTTCTCAGTACTGAACTTGTCCTCCCAAAATTACCTGTATGAAACTCACAATTTTTCTTTTTAAAAACATTTAAAATATTATGTGTGCGTAATAGTCGCAGCACACATCATCATTTCTGACACAGACGATATGCTCAAATTTGGTAAATGGGTACAGAGTTTCCCAAAGAGGCTCTAGCAATGATATTCCATGAAGGTTTCCAAAATTTATTTACATCCAGATAGAAATATTTTTCATATCATTCACTTTTCCCATTTTCCAGAACCTACACCAGAGTTTGAGAAGAATCTATTTGAATAGACATGGAAGTTTATTTGATATTGAAAGAAAAACAAGTCATTAAAAATTCTATTTTAAAAATATTTTTTGAAACTTGAATATTTGGGAAAGAACTTTATAACCAAGAACAGGAACAAGATATAAGAAATTGTGAAATAAAGATCAGATATATGTTTGTTGCTGATATTCTCATTTGGGTCTATGAAAATTGTTCTCTGGAAATTAGAACGATGTAAAGTTAACCAGTTATTTTATCCTAAATACAGCTATTCATCAGGTTACAAAATTTATAACTTTTCTATCTGATGGAAACATCTGTCTAATGTGTTCAGTTGTTTGGGAAGCTACTAATCTTTGATAATACCATTTATCTCAGATTATTACTGACAGCAATAATCAGCAGTCATAGTATTTTGATGTACATTAATACTTCAAACTGAATTGCATGGTCTTGCCTGTCTTATCTGGATGTAAAAGGATGATGTGGCTTGGAGCTTGACCTTCTCAGTAAGTTGCCAACATTGCTATTTACTTGTGCTAAATTGGGGATAGGGTGCAAAGTGTAAGACATATTTGAATAGTACTCATTTTCAAATATATGTCCTATTATATTCAGTATAATCACACCAATTATGATAATCTGATTTCATTTTGGAGCCAAGATGATTGAATCCGGAACCATGTAAGATGTACTACAATGATGGCAATATTCCATTATCCTTCATAACTAACATTGCGATCACTAGTATATATTGATACTTGAAATATGACTATCAAACAATTCCAAGCAATTCTTTATACCAAGCAACTTTTTTTTTTTTTTTTAGAGAGTTTCATTTTGTGGCCCTCGGTAGAGTGCTATGGCATCACTGCTCACAGCAACCTCCAGCTCTTGGCCTTAGGCAGTTCTCTTGCCTCAGCCTCCTGAGTAGCTGGGACTACAGGCACCTGTCACAACGTGAGCTATTGTTTTTTTGCAGTTTGGCCGGGGCGGGGTTGAAACCAGCCACCCTCAGTAAATAGGGCCAGCACCCTACTCACTGAGCCATAGGCACCACCCTATACCAGGACACTTCCTTATGGGTATTTTTTTTTTTATACTTTGATATAGTCTTTATGTACTTAATAACAATACACCTTCATGTAGCTTCATAACAAATATTTACTATTGCCATATTTTAGTGGTAATAAAACTAGTTTAAGGTATTTTTTAGGAAGTGATTTATGGCTTTGGGTCATTAACAAGTTTTTATGATTATTATAAAGTATGACTTAAGAAAAATTATAAACTTCTCCCCCATGTGTATTTGTCATAATTAAAAATAACAGAATTCTTGAATTCTTTTTTTTTTTTTTGTACGAGAGGTCTTTATTGGCGGGGGATGCTGCAGAGCAGCACTAAGGAGGAGGGAAAAGAGGGAGAGAGAGAGAAAGAGAGAGACGGGGGGAGAGGAGAGGAGAGGAGAGAAGGTAAAGAGAGGAGGAGAGAGAGAGACATGAGACAGGCTGGGAGAGAGAACAGGAATTCTTGAATTCTTTTGATTTTCATGTCTTGGGAAATGTTTATCTTCCATGTAGAAAACTAATATAGCAGTATCTTCTATCAGGCTATTTTCAAATTGTTAAGATTTAATTATATTTTTTGGCTGGAAGTGGATATTTCATTACTTGTCCTAATTTGAATAAACATTAACTGCCAACTTCACTGGAAATCCAAGTACATCTCGAGGCCACTACAGTCAATAAATAAGCATCCTCACTTTGTGTTATCAAGCAGAGGTGTCCAACCTTTTTTTTTGTCTGCCATACATTGGAAGAAGATTCTTCTTATGCAGGGAGAATGGGGACTGAAGACCCCATTCTTGGCAAAGGAATACAGCTCCAGAAAAGGGGAAAAACAGAAAAATAAGCCGAGCAAGGCAGAATAAAAACAATTTAGCTAGCTTACATTTAAAATAACAGTTGAATTACTTGTCTGGGAAGTTTCTACTTTTACTTCAAACCTGGTCTGTAAGGGATACAGCTTACAAAAACCCCAGCTGGGTTTGTAAGCACTCTGAAGAACAATGAACATAGCAGAAGGTTGTGTGCAAAGCCTGGGAAGGAACATTAACTAGGCCGATCCCTGCCCAGTCAACAGTGAAAGCAAATACCCATCGTGGGGATTTGTATAATGGCCAGAGCAGAAATCAAGGGAATAGGAAGAATCCTGAGATATGGGCAGGAGGGCTTGTATCCTAACCACAGAGGGAAATGCCTCCAGGTGGAGATATGAGGAAAATTCCTCTTTTCCACTGATTCTTCAGAGGAGAACTGAAACCACTGCATCTGCTCCACAGAGAAACTCAAAAGGTCTAATCTCCCCCAAGGGATCTGTGTGCATGACCACAGACAGGAGGCTGCCCACACACAATGCTCAGGCTCCAGGTTTCAAAATACTGCCCAGACCCTTAAAGTTAGTGAGTATAGATAAAGCCAGAACTAACATGCTTACTCATAGAAACAACCGATGTTTTCCCTTCCTCAGCTTACCCCCTTGGCTAAATAAAAAAATAGGCTTCAATAAAAGCAGAGTGGAACAATCACTCAGAGCCACTCTCTGAATCCCAACAAGGTAGCAGTGGACCCTTGTGCCCACTCTTTAAAACTCCATTCTGTGTGTCCAGTCCCTTTATCTCTTGCCACTTTTACTTTCATTTTTCCCAGTCAATCACCACCATTTCCAAGGTCTTGTAGCACCCTGCCCCCAAGGCAGGACCCGGGCAGTGTTAGGCCACACAGTAAATATACGAGCACTAAAGTGGGCAAGAAGGGCGACTTGTACTTTGAGGAATAGAGGGATTTCCTTATTAAAATCCTCAGCTGTTCAGATGAAGTGTTAGCTAGAATGCACTTCATGAATTTCCTCTCCCCATTTTTGCTCTGTTTTACTACAACCCCTGATTTGTTCATTACTCTTCTATTTTGTAGAAAGATGTGTTGTTTGGCTGTATCATGTGTCAGCAGCAGTTTGCACGGTCTAAGAACAAATAAATAAAATCCATTTTACCTAAAAAACAAACAAACAAAAAACTCCAGGCATAGTTTTCAGGATATCCGATGCCACAGGTAAGTAAAAAAACTCCTCACATAATCCAAGTGTTGCCCATGGGCTGCAGTTTGCACACCTTTGAACAGTTTTATGGGTTATTCCTTTTAGATATTCTGAGTCAGTTTCCACATCAGTATTAATTGAAAGCCTTAACATTATTTACCTATCTAAACTGTGTTACTTAATTTGTATAGTAAACAGATTTTTCAACTATTGTGTAAAAATATGTTAAGGAATGTTGTCTAATTTTATGACCTAAGAAACTCAAAGCATTTCTTGATCTGGCATTATCTTTCTTTACAGTCACATTTCCTGCCACCTCACCTTACTATTCAGATAAGCACCTGACACTGAAAATGCTTTGTGTTTTCTGAGGCACTCTTTAGATCTTTAGTTCCTTATGCAACTTCCATTTAGAACACTCGCCTCTGCTCTTAGCTAACCTACTCATTTTTTAGCAGCCAGTTTAGACAATCACCTCCTCCTGATAAATTTATCTAGGCTCCTGGTGGCTAGTAAAGTTGATCTTTTAATGTATTCTTTTATAACTTGTATGTACCCTATATGTAAATTATAATTTACCCAAGCATTTTAGGACTACAACCCTAAAAGTCAAATACCAGATCCTTTCTTTCATTGCTTTCCCCCCAGAATGGTCTGGCACTAGGAAGCATGCAATCAATACTGGTTGAAGAATAAAAGAACTAGATTACCTTACTTATGTACCTGTTCCAGCAACTAGAATTGCAGTCATTTGCCCCAAATATATCACTATTATGATAGTCTGTTGATGAAATATCTTGTGCCTTTTTATATTCACATATGTCTGTGGACGATGTTAATCTGCTAAGGCCTTTTTGTTCTCAGTTTTGGGAGGTTTTGTTTTTCTCTACTGACAACCCTAATTTCCTTATTTCGTAACAGGTATTAAAAGGATCTAAAAATACATTATGTCCTAGGCAATTTAGCAATGTTTAAGGCACACATTGGAAGCAACATGAAATGCACATGGTGGTTTTCTCATAAGTACTTTTGTTGCACTAATTATTAAATAACTAGGCTAGTTATATATTAATGTATGGCATTTATTTATTTGCATATTATAATTTTTTTAATTGATACATAAAAACGGTACATATTTATGGGGTACAGTGAGATGTTTTCATGCATATACATAGGACAATGATCACATCAAGATATTTGGCATTTTCATTATTTCATACATCAGTTCACTTTTTGTAGTAATAACATCTCAATCTTCTCTTCTACCTATAATGAAATATACCATAAATATCGTTAACTATAATCATCCTTCTGTACAATAGTACACCAGAACTTATTACTCCTTTCTAACTATGACCTTATGCCAGTTAACCAGTCTGTCCCTGTACCCCTTTCCCCTCACTTCTACATACTCTGGCAACCACTATCCTATGTTTTACTTTTATGCGATCAAAAGTAAATCCACACATGAGTAATATCATGCAGTATTTGTTTTTCTGTGCCTAGCTCACTTCACTCAATATAAAATCCTCCAGGTTTATTCATGTCACCATAAATGATGGGATTTTATTCCTTTTTGTGGATGAGGAGTATTCCAATAATATACTTTACTGAAATAAAAAAAAAATAAAATTTGGATGGAACCACGGAAGACTCCATATAGTCCAATCAACCTTGAGTGAAAAGAACAAAGCTGAAGACATCACACTATCTGACTTCATAGTTTACTACAAAGCTATAATAAACAAAACAGCATGGTACTGACACAAATATAGGCAAGTAAATCAATAACAGAATAGAGAACACAGAAATAAACCTGCATACTTAACAGCCAACTAATTTTTGACAAAAGTTACCAAGAACATACATTGGGTAAAAGTTAATTTCTTCAACAAATCATGCTGGAAACACTGTATATTCACATGTAGAGGAATGAAACAAGACCATTATCACTGACCATGCATAAAATTAACTCAAAAAAATGGATTTAAAGATGTAAATGCAAAACCAGAAACTATAAAACTACTAGAAGAACACACAGGGGAAATGTTTCATGACATTGGTCTAAGCAAAATTTTATTTGGACAAGAACTCAAAAGCACAGGCAACAAAAGCAAACATAGATAAATAGGATTTAATCAAACTAAAAAGCTTCTTCACAACAAAGGAAACAATAGAGTGAAGAAAAAATCTATAGAATGAGGGAAAATATTTTCAAACTATACATCTGACAAGGGATTAACATTCAGAATATATAAGTAATTCAACACAAGAGCAAAAAAAATAAAATGGACAAAAGAGCTGAATAAACATCTCTTAAAAGAAGATGTGCACATGGCCAAGAGGTATACAGAAATGATATTGCACATTATTAATCATCAGAGAAATGTAAATCAAAATCACAATGAGATATTATCTCACCCCAATTAAAATGGTTCTTATCAAAAAAACAAAAGATAAGTACTGGCAATGATGCAGGGAAAGGGAAATGGGGATGTAAACTATGGAAAACAATATGAAGAAGCCCAAAAAAATTGTTTAGAAAAAAGAACTGCTGTATGATCCAGCAATCCCACTACTGGGTACATACTCAGTCAAAGGAAAGGAAATTAGTATATCAAAGAGATATCTGCACTTCCATGTTTCCTGCAGCACTGTTCACAATTGCTAAGATAGGGAGTCAATCCAAATGTCCATCAACAGATGAATAGACAGTGTAAGTGTGGTATATATAGATAATGTGATAGTTTCTAGTTAATTTAAAGCCTTGATTCTTGTTTATTGTGTTTTAAGAGCCTAACTCATGGTTGACAACACATTTAGGATTAGAACTTGATTCTCTACATTCTGTTTTTCCACCATCAAAGATTGTCTCTGCTGCTAAGCTTCATTATTCCCTAAATCAATTTTGCATCAGTTAGAGGAACAAATTGTTTTTCCAAAGATTAGTAGCTATTAATCTCAGCAGTAACTCAGTGATTGATTTTTTTTTCCGACCTAAACATCAGAAAGAAATGGAAAGGAAGGAAAATCTGAACCAAGTCCAGGAAATACTGATTGAATCTATAGATGTTAAGACTTCATGTTCTTTGTAATAAATCATTGTCACTAACTTATGCTACTTTAAACTTGAGGTACTACTAGGATGGTCATATAAAGTAATTTCACTGCTCACTTTCTTATTCTATTCTTTCAGTGTCTTTTTCATTATTTTTTCTATTAAGTAGTGGTATCAACTGGAAATTCTTGAATTGTAGCCAAAAGTGACCTCATTTCCAAAGCATTTAAAGATACTACAGGTAAAAGTAATCTTAAGAGCTTTAAACATATCAAATATATGGAAGTATAATCTCTGTCAATAATGAATACTGCACATTAAGTTGACATGAATGGTTAGCGCACAAACTTTATTCTCAGTATTGGAAAATTTCTGATAAGCTTAGAATGTAAAGGCTGAAAAAGCCATTAGAATAATGCAGAGACTCTGAAAGGATCTCCACAATACGTGGTAAATGTATTTTTTTCTGAGTATAATTGAGATTTCCAAGAATCTTTACTGAGGAGCGATTTTACTTTCTGAACTTTTTTTCACAACTGAGTTTTAAAAATACAAAATTATTAGAGGTGCAATAAATAATTCAATAAATACTTGAAGGTAAAATATTATATGCTTAATAAAATTTATATGAAGCTTCCTACCTGAGTTGGTCAAAGCACCTAGGTAAAGTGGTTAGGGTCATAGGTCACAGGTGTGAGCTCTGTATGACCCAGATAATTTAAACCTCTTTCTGGGTCACAGACCATTGGCATCACCCTGCCCAGACATCTTTTAAAGAAGAACTTGTTCTGAACACAACAGTAGATGAAGAAAGCAGGGTAGGGCTATAGAAAGTCATCATAACTATAATGTCTCTTAGTGAATATATTGCTGGTGTGATATTTACATTTATCTATGTCAATCACACTGGATATGCACATACACACATATATATACACAGACACACACATCCTCTGACACCTTTATATACAAAAGAGAACACACCTATGTCTCAACAATTATTTGTTTTTGTTATAATCTATGAAGATAGCAAAATTTAACCTTTTTGATTGTTTTCCCTTCAAGTGTCAATTTCACACATTTGAAATTTTACAGAACACAAAATATCTACAATTCCAAAAGAAAGGCTTACTTCACTGGGAGAAAAAGCTAAACTCCATATTTTCCATTATACCCTTGTAAGCATAAGTAGAATTTTAGACAATTAAAAGGACAATGAACTAATGAAGTAGACTGTTGTCTTTTTATCCATGAAGCACAAAAATAGTCACTAAAGGTCTCTAAGAAACTTTACCTACCATTAAAGAACCTAAGAATCTAAGATGTGTTTCATTGAGGAGAATTTAGACTGTGAGTAGAATTAGTAGGGAAAGTTTCAATTTTCTCTGGCTGGATTGGCAGTATATCATGACATCTTTCTTAATAAGCATAAATCTTACACCTCTACTACTCAGTGAAAGGCTTACACCTCAGTGAAAGCCACAAACTACTGATTTATTTTCATTTTGGACCTAAAGTTATCATGTTCATCACACTTAATCATGGAGGTTTTCATTGACTTAGATCCAACTGGAGAGACATTTTGATTCTGTACTCTCATTTTTATAAGTGTAGAATAAATGGAAAAGACTTCAGAACTATCTAGTCTAAAGTTTTCATTTCATAGAGGAGAAATGGGTTTATTCTGTTGCCCCCAGAAATGGTGACCAATAAATGTGCCTGCCTATCCATATTCTTTGAGGAAGTAGGAGTTTCTTTTCTTCATTAAAAAAAATTATTACTGAAAAGTTAAGTTTTATAGATATTCACATGATAATGTTCTTCTATGTAAATAACAAATATCAATTCTCAAGTAGTTTTATTATTGCAATATTTTGTTTTCCTATTTATAGCCACTTTTTCTATACTCACCTTTCCCCTACCGAACCCTTTCTAAGCACTCACTATCCCATCACCCTTTAATATCTCTATTAAAGTGCATATTATGCTCAAAATTATATTTCCTTTTTTTTGAGACAAATTCTCATTCTGTTGCCCTTGGTATAGTGTCAGGGCATCACCAGGGCTTACGCTCCTATGCTCAAGTGATCCTCTTGCATCAGCCTCCCTCGTAGTTGAGACTACAGGCACCTACCACCACACTGGTCAACTTTTTTTTCTATTTTTTTTTTGAGACAGAGCCTCAAGCTGTACCCTGGATCGAGTGCTGTGGCATCACAGGTCACAGCAACCTCCAATTCCTGGGCTCAAGCGAGTCTCCTGCCTCTGCCTCCCAAGTAGCTGGGACTACAGGCGCCCGCCACAATGCCCGGCCATTTTTTGGTTGCAGCCGTCATTGCTGTTTGGCGGGCCCGGGCTGGATTTGAACCTGCCAGCTCAGGTGTACGTGGCTGGCGCCTTAGCCCGTTGAGCCACAGGCGCCAAGCCTTTTTTTCATTTTTAATAGAGATGACGTTTACTCCTGCTCAAGCTCACCTCAAACTCCTAAGCTCAAGCAATCCACCAACGTTGGCCTCCCAGGGTGCTAGGATTATAGGTGTGAGCAACCGTGCCTGGATATATTTACTTCTTTATGTCATTTCTTCCAGCAAGCTATAACTAAGGCTAGTTCTGTTACCTTTACATCATGTTACCTGGCTTTGTATCTGGTTCATTGTAGAATCTCAACGAGTATTGGATGAATGAATAAGTAAATGAATTCAGTAATATTCTTGAGTATTGTCTTTTATCTTCCCTTTTTATTATACTTTTAAATTCCTCTTTATATTCAGTAATGAAATATGAATAAATTGATTCATACATTTACCTTTGCTAATAAAATGATATCTGAGAGAACCATAATATTATTGGCAGTTCTAAAAATGTGTATAGCTACCAAGGGTTAAACCTAGATGCCTCTTAATGGTTGGCCTGTAATTACTATTCTAAATTTACAATTAAAAATTTCATACTGTCTATATTTCAATAACATTATAAATGACAGCTTTCACATCTGAATAATAAATAATTCATCATTATTTATTCCCCCCCTCTGGAGTGTTGAGCACATTGCACCCCTCAAAGCATGCACAGCAGAATCTTTGTTAAAGGTATTTTATCAGCCGTCTATTTAGTTATGTCAGAATAAAAAGGTCCAAAGCTTTTGACTTACCATTCCAATTTCTGGCAAACTTAAAAAGTACCATTTTTGACATTCATTTAGAATTCATTTCCTTGATCTCTAGTGGCCTAGAGTCAGAGGCTTTGACTGAGGACTTCTACAGCAACTTGTTTTGACCTCTGCTCTGTTACTTACTAAATCATTTTCAAATAGAGACCAAAAAAAATTTTGTTCATATTTTAATAATGTAATAGCCAAAATTCTCAATTACTTTATTGAAATCTATTTCATCATTTCACCCACACTGTGTGCATTAAATTATAGGTAAATCCCTCTTTTCCCTGGAATTTGTGCTTGGAAGTTCACCAGATAACCATCAAATCAACAGTCCTTAATTAAACTCTAAGTATAGGTACTCTATATTTTTTATGATGCTTAATTAATCTCCCCCAATAGAACAGTTCAGTGCTATTTTCATCATGGAAATAGTAGTATGACTTCTAAGAATATTTTATGTTCTAATCACTTTTTAATTATGAAGCGTAGTTTCATTCGTTTGTTTGATGTGCAATCATGGTCTGAATTTTATGGCATGTAAGGTGGCTATGTATACTTCAATTAAAATTATTTAATGCATATTCTATAATTTCCCTATTGCCTAAAATCTGCCTAAGCCAATACTATTTATTAATTATTCAAATATCAGCACTAATCGAGTGAGTTGTGTCAAAAGTGTCATTTTCATCTTTTAGGAAGTGGCTTAAGTAGTTTTCTTTCTAGATATATTGTGATTTCTAAGGTCATTGAATAATACATTAAAATATGTTCTGTGACAAAGTACCAACTCAGAGTGGATATAAGGCTTATTTGTTACTCTTTCCATTACTGTAGAAATTTGATGTGATAATGTTAATTACTTTTAACAATGAATTCAATCAATCTAGTCAGTTTACTAAGAAAAAAGGATAGTATTAACTAAGAATTTTAAAATATTAGAATTGCTAAATTAGATTAATTGTTTGATTCATGAATTAATCAAAGCAATGTTGTATCTTTTATTAGATAATACATCTGTTCATACATAGAAGAATGATGTTTTGTTAGTAAACTTAATTTTTAGTTCTCTTAATCGCAATCATTTTTATATCTAACATGTTCTGGTTGAATGCGAACATTATGTAGTATATGTATATGCGTCCTTCAATTTAGAAATATGAGTCGCTGTGAGAGATTATAAAACTGCCAGAAACCAGATACATGAAACTCATAATGAATAACACAGATTCCTATATATTCTTCTCATAAACATGGGAAATGCTGAAATGCTTAGTTTATTATAACTGATAAACAACCTGCATAAATATATTTTATGGTTTTTTTCTTGGGTTCATGCATGAATAGCAAACATTTAATAAAATTAAGAAATCTTAATGAAAATCTTTTGAAATCATTAGTTTTTTTAATTTAAAATAATAATTATGAAAATAATTATGTTTTTCCAGGAACTAATTTTACATTTTGATTGCTTATCAAGCAATAAAATGTTAACACTTAGAAAAATTTAACATACCTAAAGTCCTTCTTTATTGTAAAAGTAAATCCAGGTGTATAAAATAACCTTAAAAAACTTGAATATATAAAATCAAGAAATGCTTAAACAATTGTTATTTTGAATGTACCTATACAAGGAGACCTGGTTTGTGGTCATAAATAATCTAGATTATATTTAAATAGCTTTATTTGTAGGTGTAGTCCCATGTACTATCTTTCTTATAGATAATGGTTGAAAAATTAAAGAATTTTAGCTGCTAGATAGTAACTAAATGAGATGCTTTAGTTAGTACCTAGCAAAAGTGGTAGTTACTTTAGTAACTAAAGTATTTGGAGTGGTAGTTAGTTTAGTCACTAAAGTATCTCATTTAGTTACTATGTAGCAGTCACTTGATGTTGGCAGACTGTAACTAAAAAGATAATTTGTGACCTAATGTGACTTAAACTCTATTTGGTCTTTCAAAAGAGAGAAATAAAATAGCATTATACCATTTCCAACAACAGTGTTTATAAAGCAGAAATTTGTTCAAATTTGTTTTTCAAAGCAAACCATGTGATATCATTTAAAATAGTAAAATTATATATATGTGTCCATGTATGAAGTAGAGACAATCTGCTTCATTACTGCTGATATAAGAGAGGCAATTTCTAAGAATTTTCTGTATTTATTCTGCTCTTCTGTTTTTTCAAGTCTTTTTAAGGCTCTGTCCCAAGTTATTTTTAGCTTTTAAGTAATGAAAGCATTGAATTTACCCATTTATTTAGCAAACATTTGTTCAATGGGAAGTGAACTAGGTCTGGTAAGGGTTGTAAATATATGTGAGGGTTGTCTCTAGCCTCAAGAAGATCACACAATGCAATGCAGTGAATAAAATGTCCTTTCAGTACCCAGAAAAGTAAGATTATTTTAGCTACAGCATTTAAAACTTGAAGGAAAGGTAGACTATCAATAAATGGAAGCAGGGAGTAGGTTATGAAGGAGTAGGTAGGAGCATGGAAGTTACAAGGTGTGCTTAGAGAATGAAGAGGGATGAGGTTTAGCACCAATTTAGAATTCCCCTTGAAAGGCTCTGCTGAAAAGGAGATTATGGGATGTAACACAAATGGACATCAGATTAGAAAATATTCAATGATAGGCGAGGAAGTGTGACACTCATTCTGTGATAGTAATATCAACTATGCAGCAAGTCCTGAGAAATATGAGGCATATTCTGAGGATCTGAATGCATTGCCTAAGCTTGTCATCACCACAAGCCTAGAAGGAGTTGCTGTCTTTATTTTATGGAAGAGAACATTAAGCTTGGCAGATATGAAATGTTTCCACCAAATTGGTGAGTACCTGAGTTACAAAACCAAACCAAACAAAACAAGAAAACGTATTTCCTATACAAGAGACCTAACTCTTCAGTATATTTCCATTCCATTTGCCATCAGTGAAGGGTTATAAAAGGTTCTGGGCAGGACATTCAGACATGATAAAACTAGTAGTTTGGGGATGTTAATCTGACATCAGCATGTCACATGATTTGGAAGTAACAAGGCTAGAAGCAATGACACGGTTCATCTTAGTAAAGGGATAAAATAACAAAGGCTGATGGTGATGGAATGGTAGTGGAAAGAAAAGGGCTAAAATGAAAAAGAGAATAAGAACCTCATGTCAAGATGCAGATTTATGTTAATGAATAAGAAGAAAGAGGAGGAGGGGAAGAAAGGAAACAAAGATGCTGAGTGAGTGTAGGAGAAGAAAATCAAGATGGCGCAGAAGGAAAAGGCCGAGAAAAAATACAGAGTGGAGGAGAAGAGTATCAAAAAGAGGATCAGGAGCAATTATTTATTGAAAATCCCATTTCACAAAATTAAACCAAACAACTAAGCCACATAGATTATTTTATTTATATTTTATGACAACCCTATGCATTAGATAATATCACTATCTCTAATCTATAGAAGGAGAAGAGCAAGCTTGGGGTATTTTCCAAGCTTGCTCTTCTCCTTTGGCCAAAACCTGCAGGCTGGAAGGCTGAGATCTGCACCTACAGAACTGGACATAGCAGAATTCAAGGTTGTTGATCCCTATCTGGTACTCTGTGTGATGGGCAGAGTTTGTTGTCTTTCTATTGAGGATAAGGCTCAGAGAAGTATTTCATTTGGGAGTGTAGACTAAGGTTTTCTGCTTTAAAAGTCCTTCTCTATTTTGGAGTATGGAGAGGCAGTACATAGTGGTTATGTAAGCCATAAATCTGGTGATCATCTTTGAAACCTCTTTTCCTTTTATCCTACATTTTTCATCCATCACCTAACATCATTGATGTTATCTCTTAAATTGTTCTACCTTCAATTGCTCCCTAGCTCATTGCAAACATTAACATCTTGTATCTGGACTACAGCAATTGCATTCTAAATGGTACCATAGCCACTAATTTCATACTAAATTTTGTTTCTTATATGCTAGCCAGGATAATGTTTTTAAAACATAAATCTAGTTTTCATGTTATCCTCCTAAAAATAAAAGTAAAAATAGTGTTCTCAAAAACTGATGGATTTCTGTTGTCCTTAGCAAAATACCAAAGTCCTCCAATCACATGGGGTACTTCATAGCAGTAGTTCTCACACTGGAGTCATTTCCAGTCCTTAAAAAAGCTGGGACTTTGTTTATGCTGTTCCCTTTCCTAGAACATTCTACAGTCCCCACCCTTACTCCACATTTCACTTGTTTAATACACATTACTTGTCCTTAAGACCTCAGGTGAAATGTGACTTTGTCAGGAGTGTTCTTTAATCCCGGGAATAAAGAAATTCCAAAACAAAAAGTTCCCCTTCTCAAGGCTCTTATGGTTCTGCACTTTTCCTGTGTAACCCTTATCTCTTATCTCTGTTGATAAATTCATATTCATGAGTGTGAATTTTTTTTTTTTTTTGCTTGGTAGCTGTCCCTCCTATTAGTCTGGTAGTATCACAAGAGAGGAATCACATTTTTACTTTTTTTTTCTTTTTTTATTGTTGGGGATTCATTGAGGGTACACAGAACCAGGTGACATTGATTGTTTTTGTTAGATAAGTGCCCTCTTATAATAGTGTCCCACCCCTAAAAGGTGTACCACACCCCTTATCCCCCACCTCCTCCCTCCTCCCTCCTCAGCAATCCCCATCCCCCACCACCCACCGTGTACTCAGACCTTAATTGTCCTCATATCAGAACTGAGTACATAGGATTCTTGTTTCTCCATTCTTGTGATGCTTTACTAAGTATAATGGGAATCACATTTTTTTACTCTTCTGTTTTATGATGAGAAACTTGTACCCAACATATAAAAAGTATTCAATAAATATTTGTTGAATGAACCATGTATGATTAATAGCCTAATCTGTGCCTAAATTCCAGTCACAATGTAATGAGTAAGATTATTCATCTAAAGTTTTTGACATTACAGCAAGTGCTAAAATAATTAGCTATCATTGTACTGCAAAAATATCAGGTATCCTAGAGAACAAGGCTAATATTTATTGAGAGGGAAGTATCTTTTAGTACAAATTAATTAAATGTAAAATGCATTTTCATGCTCATATAATACCTGAAAAATAAGTAACAAGTGTCATTTATTTGAAAGACTAATTTTATAATCCCCATAATTAAATAATTGTTTGAAGACATGCAATGGAAAAGTATATAGTATTAATTAGTATTGATAGTGGGAACCAAAAGCTAACATCTGAAATAGAGGGGATGTGGGAAAATAATAACATGGCATTTATAAGAAAAGAAATAAAATTTAGCCTGAGCTTGAAAGTGCTTTTGTTGGAATCAAGTGAACTAAAGTTTGAAACCCTTCTTGCCCCTGATGGCCTGTTTTTCATCTGTATGTGATATAGTAATAATAGCAGTACTTATATCATGTGGGGTTTTTTTGTTTGTTTATTTGTTTTTTGTAGAGACAGAGTCTCACTTTATTGCCCTCGGTAGAGTGCCATGACGTCACATAGCTCACAGTAACCTCCAACTCCTGGGCTTAGGCGGTTCTCTTGCCTCAGCCTCCCGAGTAGCTGGGATTACAGGCACTCGGCACAATGCCCAGCTATTTTTTGTTGTTGTTGCAGTTTGGCTGGGGCTGGGTTTGAACCCATCTCTCTCGGTAAATGGGGTGGGTGCCCTACCCACTTAGCCACAGGTGCCACCCTCAGAAGTTGTACTTTTCTAAGTGAATGTACATATGAATACACTATATGTATTATGATATAAATGTTAAAGGCATCAACAGTTTTATG
>CAUYRH010058324.1:0-20226 GCA_963574655.1 Perodicticus potto
CTCTGCCTCCCAAGTAGCTGGGACTACAGGTGCCCGCCACAACGCCCGGCCATTTTTTGGTTGCAGCCATCATTGTTGTTTGGCGGGCCCGGGCTGGATTCGAACCCGCCAGCTCAGGTGTATGTGGCTGGCGCCTTAGCCTGTTGAGCCACAGGCGCCGAGCCGGCACTCCTTTTTATGTGATGAGTTTCTTATCTCTTAACTGCTTTCAGAATTTTTTGATGGTTTGATTATTAAATGTCTTGATGTATACTTCCCCTTAGGTTGAATTTGATTGGAGACCTCTGTGCTACCTCTACCTGGGTGTTGCCATTGATCCCTAGATAAGGGAAGTTTAAGTCAGTATTATTATTAGTTCAATAAACATTTTTAAAATTATACATAACATATGGATATATTTTCAGGGTATATGTGGTATTTTGACACATTTATATAATGTGTAATGACCAAATAAGGATAATTGGGATACATATAACTTTAAATATTGATTTTTTTTTTTTTTTGCAGTTTTTTTTTGGCTGGGGCTGGGTTTGAACCCACCACCTCTGGCATATGGAGCCGGCACCCTATTCCTTTGAGCCACAGGCGCCACCCAACATTTATCTTTTTTAATGCTGGAAACATTCACATTATTCTCTTATGGGTATTTTGAAATGTACATTAGATTATTAACTATAGTTACCCTACAGATCTATTGAACACTAGATCTTATTTCTTCTATCAAACTATATTTTGGTATCCACTAATCAACCTGTCTTCATCCCTTACTCCCTCTCTTCCAGCTTCTGGTGACCACCAACCTGCTCTTTATCTGCATGAAATCTATGTTTTAAGCTCTGACATGTGAGTGAGAATGGGCAATATTTGTCTCTGTGCCTAGCTTATTTCACTTAACATAATGACCTTCAGTTCCTTCCATATTGCTGCATATGACAAGATGTCATCCTTTTTTGTTATGGTGAAATAATATTCCTTTGTGCATACCTATAATCTCTTCTTTAAACATGTATCAATTGATGAATGCTTAAGTTGATTCTGTATCTTGGCTATTGTGAATTCTGGTACAGTAAACATGGGAGTGCAGCTATCTTTTTGATACATTAATCTCCCTTCTTGTGGATCCCTACATAGGAATGGGATCGCAGGATAATATAATTCTACTTTTATGTTTTTGAGGAGCCTCTATACTGTTTTCCTTACTGACTGTACTAATTTACATTTTCACCAACAGTGTATGAGAGTTCCCTTTCTCCATATCCTCACCAGCATCCATTATTTCCTATCTTTTTGATAAAAGCCATTTTAACTGGGGTGTGATTTAGATTTGCATTTCTGTGATGATAGTGATAATAAGCATTTTTTTTGATACCTATTGTCCATGTATATGTCTTTTGCCCATTTTAAAATCAGATTATTTGGGGTTTTTTGCTGTTTTGTTTTGTTTGTTTTGGTTTTCTTTTTTTTAGAGACAGAGTCTCACTTTGTCGCCCTTGGTTGAGTACCATGGCTTCATGGCTCACAGCAACCTCCAGCTCCTGGGCTTAGGCGATTCTCTTGTCTCAGCCTCCCGAGTAACTGGGACTACAGGCACCCGCCACATCGCCTGGCTATTTTTTTGTTGCAGTTCGGCCAGGGCTGGGTTTGAACCCACAACCCTTGGTATATGGGGCCAGCACCCTACTCACTGAGCCACAGGCACCGCCCTGCTGTTTTTTTTTTTTTTGAGACTATTTACTCTGTTTATTAATATTTTCTTGGATGAATAGTTTGTAAATATTTTCTCCCATTCTGTGGGCTGTCTCTTCACCATGTTTATTGTTTCCTTCACTGTACAGAAGCTTTTTACCTTGATGTAATCTCATTGTACAGCCATTATTTTTAAAAATATGCTTTCTGACCCTTTTCCTCATTCTTCCCTGTCTGCAACTCCTATTATAAAAAGGATTGGTCTCTTGATGGTGTCTCATAATTTCTGTAAGCTTTCTTTACTTTTTTCCTATTACTCATCTTTTTGCTCATCAGGCTGGATAATTTCAAATGTTCTGTTTTCCAGTTTACTGATTCTTTCTTCTGTTTGATTATGCTGTTAAAGCTATTGAAATTTTCAGTTCAGTCTTTGCATTTTTATCTCTAGGAGTTCTATATTTTTATTGTTTCAGTTTTTGATTTTCTTGCTTTTTTCATGTATTATTGTCCAAATTTGACCAAATTTTTAATATACATATTCTTGTAGTTCACTACAGTTCTTTATGCATATTATTCTGAATTAGTCATTCATTTCATAGACCTTCATTTCTTTCAAGTTCATTATTGGAACTTTCTTGGAGATGTCATGATTGTGACATCATTATGTCCTTATGTTATCTGTACATTTGAGGAACAATCTTCTTCTGGACTTTATAGGTATTCTTTGACAGGTATAGAGTGTCACTATTTAGGAAGGGCCAACTGTTGACTACCCTAGTGAGGCAGAGCTTACTGTTAATTCTTTGGTAGGCTGGGCTGCTGCATTTTCTCTGATATTGAATGGGGGTACAAGCTAGACTCCACTGAATTATACAACCACTGGCCTTTTTCTGGGGATATGGATGAGCGGGCCTCCAGCTGGGTTCCTGAGTGGGAAGGACTACCCCCAGATTATGGCTGAACAGGGCTGGAGGTAGGCCATAGGGCTGCTTCAAGATCTGTAGTTGAACCAACACTGGTAGGCCTGTGTGTGGTACCACAAATGGGTGTTATTCAGCAAGTTTGGGCAGGAGGCAGGGGACAGGACTGCTCTCAGATTGCAGATGAGAGTAACTGAAATCAAATTTTAGGATGCTTCAGGATGTTTAGTTAGACCAAGGTTGGTGGGCCTGCTTCTGGGGGCACAAAGGAGCCTGTTCCTTTCTGGGTCCCTGGGCAGGCAGGACCATTCCCTGACCAAGGCTGAGAGGAGCAGAAGCTAAGTTATGAGGCCACTTCAAAATCCATATTCAGATGGAGGTCAACAGGCCTGTGCAAGGGGTACAGATGGATGTGCATTCCAGAGGGTCACTGGGTGGGCAGGACTGCTCCCAGACTGTGTCTGAGGAGGGCAAGAATCAAGATACAGGACCATTTCAACATCTGTAAGGCCAAGCTCACCAGGTCAACCTGTAAGGGGTATGGACTGGCCTGTTTCCCAGCAGGTGCCTGGGCAGGCAGGACTGCTTTCTGACCATGGCTGAGAGAGGCTGAAGCTAGGTCACAAGCCGCTTCAGGGACCACACTGACGACCAAGTTTGGCAGGTCTGTTACCCGACACACAGATAGGCATGATTCTTTCTGGGTCTCTTGACAGATGGTGCTGGTGGTAGGACCAAGGACAAACAGTACTGATCACAGGGAGATGTGGCTATTTCTTGGTCTGTAGCTGGGACCACAGTCAGTGGACCTGTCACTTAGCCTGGTGGGTCTGCCTTTTTAAAATGGCCTTCCTCAGTCTTGTGCTCTATCAGTTTTGCAACTTCCTACCTGAATCTGAAAACTCCCACAAAGACACTTTAGTTCATGGAAGGTTGCCAAATTATAGTAGCAGTGGAGGATATCAGTAGGGAACTTCTTATTTTGCTACCTTTCTGATGTTACTCCACTATCATTTATTCTTATTTCTTTTCTTAAATTTCAGATTGATATGAGGGCACAAATGTTTAGGTTACATTGTTTTCATTTCTAAGGTAAAGTTCAAGTTGTAGTTAAGCCCTTCACTGGGGGCATGCTGAATACCCTCACATTGTGCACATTAAGTGAGATCCTGCCAATCACCCTCCTCCCCTCTCCCCTTCCTTTCCTTTTGCCACACTATATTTGTGTTTTTCTTTTGTGTGGGCTTATAATTGTTTATATATTGGTTTTATATTAGTATTGAGTGCATTGCTAAGAAGAACGTGTTTCAACTCTATCCAGGTAAACAGAAAACATATAAAGTCTCCCTCTTTTTCTTATTGCTGCATTTATTCTTATTTCTTAAGACAAGTAACTTGTTGGAAGAATCCTACTGCTCCCCAGGAAAGCTCTCCACTTCGGCAACATATTTTTCTGAATATGCAGGTTGGAAAGCTTTTCCTAGGGTATTAGTATAGGAGGAGTGATGTGTCTGATAGATGTGAGCAACCTTCTGTCGATAAATGGACATAGCTGTAGCACTGCTCATCAATTAAATCAGCAGGAATAATCAACTTAGGTAGTGGGAGAAGGCAGATGGAGGGACAGATAGCTGTCCTATTATAGAGGGTGATAGAAGAGTATATTAGTCTCTTACTCAATCTTTGTACTTTCTCATTATGGGATGGACAACTCTCTACTTCCACTGCGGTGATGGAAAAGGATAAGACTGAGTTGTTTATGTGCTTGGCCCTTCAATGTCAGCTTCTGGTACTAAGGAAGGGAAGGCAAGGAGACGACTTTTTCAGAGTCTGCTGTCAGGGCTTTAAAATTGGGGTTGGCTTTAAAGAATCAATAAATACCCTGTTATTATATGCAGAATTTTGTACACATAGATTTTTCTAGGTAAAGGAAGAAGGCCATGGCATTTATCAGATTCTCAAATGGGTCTCTAATGCAAAAGAGTAGTATGAGCCAGTAGATTTATGTTGCTGCCTTGTAGAGCAAATTTTGAGATTATGTTTCAGGATAGCCACTTAGGCAACAGATTTTTCTATATATGCAGGTTGGAAAGCTTTTTCTCCATTTCTTCTGTCAGGATGTTCTGGGGTTGATGAGGACAAAGGAAAGATCTATTTTATCACTCTCTCCCCATGCACTGCATAAACCTGCCTTACCACTCTTCATTGATGGCTATTCTTTATCACCATTAATAATATCTCTTAATACACCTGTCCATCTTCATAGAACATTCATATCAAATACTATCCTTTCTATTAGCAGCCCCAGTCATAAATAGAGGGCAATTAATTAGAAGTCTCCTCCTGAGGGCAGGAATCATTCCTACATTTGTATAAATGCCTAGTGTCTTACATAATGTTTGTTAATGCTCAACAATTGTTTCTTAACGTCAAATGAATTTGACTGGGTTGGCTACTTGGGTGGGTGAGGCAAGATTCATAATGTTTCTATGAGCAGTAATACTCCTTACTATTTAAAATTAAACTTTGAAGACTGCTTTAAGTTAATTCCTCTAATTATGAAAAGTCAAAGAGAATTATCCTTGGATACTTTTAGAGAAGAAAGATATAGTAATTTGCAAAGGGCATGGAGTCTTCAAAGATTTTACTCCCCAAACATTATGAAGTATGAGTTAACAACTTAGAAAACTATGAAATGAACAGAACTCATCTAATTTCAGTGCAGCAATTATAGCTTTTTGAGACTACACAAAAAATCCAAAATGTGGTTACTATAGCAGTAAATTGGTCTCTAAGAAACTTTTATTTTCTCAAGGAAAAAAATAAATTTCTATAATAGAGTAACCAAATGATAAGGAAAATAATCCACAAAGAAACACAAATGTATCTGGAAACAACAAAAAATGATCCATTAGCAAATACCACAATGAGGGAAAAAAGAACAAAATAAGAGTAAACCACTAAAGCAAGCAAATGGATGCCAGTTTTTAAAGAGCGAATTTCATAATGTTATTAAAATTATGAATGTTTTTCCAAATTTCCTTAGTGGCTAAGAAAATGGGATATTTTTTATTATACATGGAAGGAATTAATCTTGTGTAAGATACAGACATTAAAACACATGTCAGCTGAGGAGCCCAGTAAAAAGGAGATTATTTTTCAAGACCTAATGTTTAGGTTAGTACACATTATGGTAGTTGGATGACTAAACTTATGAGAAAGCATAGGAAAATTTTCTAATGCATGATCATTTTCATTAGTGAAAAATACATTATTTCAAAATTCTGGTTTAATGAGAATGAAAAGGTTTCAATCCATTTAAGACACCACAATCTTTATCAAGCACAAGGGAGTAATGCAGTGAAATTCTCTATGTATACTATGTAGAGTTTTTGTCTATATATGGCATAATCAAATGTAATTGGTTACCTTGATAGCTCTTAAAACAGTGATTATGGTTATTAAATGTTTTCTAAAAAGGGCCAGTCATTATTTCTGACTTTGTTAGGTAGACAGTTTTTGTTGCAACTATTCAACTTTGCTATTGTAGCAGAAAAGCAGATATAGACAATATGCAAATATTTACTTTAATAAATATTTATGGATCCTGAAATTTGAATTTCATATGATTTTCACATGTCACAATATGTTTTATTTATTTCTTTCAACTCTTTACAAATGATAAAAAAAAAAAACTTGCTTAGCTGACACGCTTTGCAAAAAACAGGTGGCAGGTTGGATTCAGACTTCAAGCTATTGCTTGCCACCCCCACTTTTAACTGGTTCATTTATTCTGTTACATACAAAGTTCTATAGAGAGTGCTTTGTTTACAGAGATACCATTTTCTTCCACAATGTGTTAAACCAGAAACCTTTCTTGGAAATTTTTTTTCGAAATGCCCCTGGAAGGATTGCTGGGAAATGATCACACTTTTAAATAGCCTTTTCTCTGTCCTGCAGCAGGCTATTCAGTCACTGCAAACCCAAACACAGATATTTTATTTCTCCTATCATCCTCCAGGCACAGAAATCAATAGGACTGATCACAGAGGTGTGTGCCTGGGGGGAAACAAAATATTCCCAGGACTTCCGCCATCAGGTCCAAACACGGCACTCCAGGATGTGAGCTGAGATAAAACTCAGAACCTGCCTAGATGAGGTATGTCCTTGCTGACATCCACACATATCTTGATTCCAAACGGTAAAATACAGAACAGAGTCTTTCCCTATTCTTGCATTCCTGGTCCACAGAAAGACCAGAAGTGTTCCCAGGTCTTGTTCCTGATACATGACAAATATGACACAAGTCTCAGTACCCGCTGAGTGTTAAGACTTCCCTTGGGAAATCTGGAGGCCCCCAGGTATAACTTTGCCAGCTAGCTTGGAAGACTCCATTATTTTAGGCACAGACGAAAGTAGAGTGACTATCTTGGTCCATTTGGATTGCTATAACAAAGTGCCTTGCATTGAGTAACTCATAGAAATGTATTTCTCACAGTTGTGGAGGCTGGGAAGTCCACAATCAAGGCACCAGAAGATTCAGTGTCTGGTGAAGGCTCCTCATAGATAGCACTTTCTCCCTATATCCTCATATGGTAGAGGGGGAAAGGGAGCTTCCTTTAACCTCTTTTATAAGGGCACTGATCTGATTCATGAAGGCAGAGTCCTCATGGCTTAATCACTACCCAAAAGGCCTAAATATCACTTTGGGTATTAGGTTCAAACATACGAATTTTGAGGGCACATCGGCATTCAGACCATAGCTGTGGCCAACCATTCCAGGACTAAGGAAGTTTCCCTAGGATGCAGGCCTTTTAAGTGCTAAAACTGGGATGGCTGGTCATCCTAAAGATAAGTCTCCTGTCTTTCTATTTCTTTGTGTGCCTACTTCTTCCAAGAATGCTTGACCATCCAGAACTTCTTTGTGAAGCAAAATCTGAACTAGCCCTGGGAAAGAAGCTCTCTCTGGAAGACCCCAGAAATATGAGTGAGCAAAAATGTTAGGAGACCGCCTTGTCAGTTACAAGTGTTCTGATAGCCTCAGGTTCTGCTTCATTCTTTTATAAGAGACAAATTCCATATCTCCTTATTCCTCAACATCCCTGTAGCATGTATGCATCTGTTTATATGATAGGCCTAGCTTCAAATGAATATGAGAAACTTCTAAAGACCCCTTTTGCCCTAGATTCACTGAAGAAGGGTAACTCCAGTGGAATTTTAAGGGATTCTTAACAAGTATTTTTAACATAACATAAAATACATTTTCTAGTGTCCTATTAAGAATTTCACACAACAAATGATTTACATGTATAATAAAACTAAACCAATAAACCCAGTGTGTTAACTGTCTTAGCTTTGACCTAATTATCCTTTTGCCTCCAATCTCAAAATTCAGTAATGAATTCCTCAGTCGAATATGAAAAATCAGTGAACTGTATGTTTGTATATCCGTGGGATTATATATATATAATAACTCATCACTTACATTAAATTGCATTTTGATCTCCCTGATTATGGAAAATCAATGTGTTAGTAATTCTGGAAGGAAAAAAAGTGTTACTTTGGACACAGGAGTCATAAAAATTTTCAGCTGAACCATGTGCACCCTCAATGTCAACACTGAGTGATCATTTAGGCATTTGCGTTTATGGAGCATGTATTTTTACATCAGAGGTCAGTATTTTCAATGATGTGAATGTTTTAAGTTTGTCCCTCAGGAAGCTCTTCCTTATGTCTCAAAACTGTGCAGCTGCCTCCAAGGCAGGACAGGGCACAAATGAATGAGTCACCCACCTGACCAGGTCGATGACCCGCTCCCTGGGTGCAGCACTGACCGGCTCATCATTAATCATTACAATCTGATCTCCTGGGATCAGCTTGCCTTCCGACGGGCCACCTGGAGACAAAGGAGAATGAAGTACAGCTGATAAGATCATTGGCAACCCATCAGAAGTCTCTCCCGAGCATGATTCATTATGAGCAAATGGAGCAATCAGCAGAAACGAAACACAACCACAGCTGCCTATTTTTTGGACAGGTTTGAGGCCCAGGCTGCACCCTTCCCAATTAAATCAGGTTTCCACATATTTCTAAAACATCACACTCCGGAGCCTAGAAGCACATGCATATGGATCGCCTGGGGTGAGGTAATGCCCTTCTCATGAGCTCCTATGGGATGATACTGCTGTTGGTCGACAGACCATACTTTGTGTGGTGAGGCTCCTGGAAGAAGGTAGTCTTCCAACAGGTAGGCAATCAGTTGTGTTGATACCGTGCAGCCAAAGCTGCAACCACCCGGGCACGGCTGGATTTGAATAAAGTGGCGTTTATGTACTCATTACAAGAAAGGAGGTAGCATACTGTGGGCAACTGTAGGACATCTCAGTAAGAAGGTGTTAGGGCTTCTTATAAGACTTGCCCTTGTGGTAGGTGCTTTTGAGGCAGATTCAAGGAAGTGGGGGTTTTTAGTGGATTAAATGCCGACAGGAAGTGGGGTAATTCTATCATGAGCACCTTAATAATTGCCTAGAAGGTTAGAGGAAGGAAGCAGAGCAACATGTGATTGATAAGGCAACAGCAGTCACTGTCAGCTGGAAGGGGGTGTGCTTCGTTATTTCAGTGGTTTGGACTGTGCTTGGATGTTTGCATCTGTGCTCACAAGTGCTAATAGGGAAGTCTTGTTTTTGTCTAAATAGATCATGCTCACAAAGTGGCCTTGTCTGCTATTGATATTTGGTGATCATGTTCAAAGGGACGTCCAGACCCAGCTGTGAGGGCTCAACAGCTCCCACATGTGAACAGCTGCTTTTCTCTTTGAGTAGTGTTTTCAGGGAGGGAGTACAAAACTACTATTTGGTGAGCATTTATTGTGCACCAGGCAATGGGCTAAATGCTTTGCCTAGTAATCTCACTAACAACTATACTCCCTTACATAGGAGATAACTGAGGCTCACACAGGTTAAAGAATGGGCTTGAAGGTAGAACTAGATTTCAGCCCGGATTCTTCCAAGTTCAGAATGGCCAACATGTCTTTTGCGCCCCCATAATTTAAAACCTGATCACTGCCAGGTCTCTTGACATATAAATTGCGTGAAGCATACATCTATATTCAAATAAAACCTAAAACCAATTACCTGGATTGTGCTCTAGATATGTGCAATTACCTCCCAGATATTCATATGGGACTCTAATATTGTTCTCTACTCACTCGCATACTTGGCTTTGTGTCACTCAAGCTGTAACATAAATTTGTCTTCTGGGGAAAACCTTAACACATCCCCATATCAGTAATAGAAACTACTCATTTCACAGATATGGGAACGGAGATCCAGTGTTTGAACACATGGGAAAAATCACTTGGGAAACTTACTGTAATTACTGAATTATGTGCAAGCAATCACTCAAATTCAGCCAAACAAATGGTTAGAAGTCAAGTGCTGGTTAAGTACAGAAAATATTTCAAAGTAATTGTTTGGAGGATGTAATTGTTTAGAGGATTATAAGAAATCACTCTCAGATTAACAGGACATATTCTTACATTTGATCTATGCTTTTTGAACAAATAATTAAAATATTTTAATCAATTTTTATTGTTTAATCAAGAGTTCTGGAAGAAGGAACACACAGTCCCTTCCAAAATATGAAACAGTGCCACATTTTAGAGAATTGTCTTGTGTTTTTTACTCTGAAGACTGGATTGTCTATTATAGAAAATCTGTTCACGCCACTGAAACCCCTTGGGACTTCAGTAGAGTCGCTTTTATGATAGACACAGTTTATTTGACCAATCTTTTCACTCATAAAAATAACTGGAAATAGTAGACTTTGACCTCAGTATTCACTTTTCCCCCACTCGTCTCAAAATTGTCTAACAGTAGGTGTTAGGGTCTTTGAAGCTAAGGAGAATTGAGGGCAAAGAAGGGAAGAGGTCGAAAGAACAGTGAGATGTATAAGTAAATGAAAAATAACACTTGAATTTCCAGTTGGCTCCTGGGAGGACATGTACTTTGGAGAATATCATAATTACAGATGTTAAAATATCCCAATATTATAAAACAGCATGCCAAATATGATTCCATTTCTGAAAAAAATGTGTCTACCCACATAGATAGTACATTATATATGTTGTATATGTAAAATTGTATGTCCACTACACATATTCTGTCTATGTAAATAGCGGCTATCTCCTGGTAGGAGATTAGGTGATCTTTTTTTGACTTTTTCCTCTATACTATCCACATTGTTTATATTTTTAACAAAGCCATTTGTTATCACAAAAGGCAACAAATCTATTTTGAGAATTCTCAATCGTGTCAAGCTCAACAATCCCACATAGAGAACTAAAATACAATCTACATTTAATGAAATGAAAAGTTCAGCTAACAGAGTCAGAAGTTGCACAGTAGGACAATGGTAGGGATGAAAAGGACACGTTCTTCTCAGCACAAGTCTAAAAGGGTTCATTATGATAGACTCAACTGGCCAAATCTATTAGAGTTTAATAATAATATCAATAAACATGTATGAAGTGATCAGGACATGCCCGGCACTCTTCTAACTTACTGCATCCTCTCTGCAGGCTTAGGAGGCAGATGCTACTATGCTCCACATTACACAGAGGATATAGAGAGGTGACATGAAGCGGACATGCAAGAGAGTTAACATGGAAGCTACAGCATCTAACAAGGGGCAGAGGCAGAATTCAAACTCAGGCAGTCTGAGTCCAGAGTCTGTGCTCTTAAGTGCCTACTTTATTGCTACTGTCTGATTTGCAAAATCCTGGAAAGAAACTGCATTTTGTCTGCACATCAATCCAATACAAGTAAGTACATAAACATATAGAATAGGTGATATAAAGTGCATTCCTGGGAAAGCAAAGACCGCCCACTCCAGGTGATTCCCCTGTAGTCTACTATTGTATTTAACTGTGTTGCTAGTGAAACATCTGTATGTTCTAATATGCTAATTATCTGGTCATAGTGTAGAATTTAAGCAATTTGACAAGTACTGTATCAGTCTGAGTTTGCTGTGTAACAAGCCATCCCCAAACTCAGTATGGTGATCAATGATCATTTTTTCTCATGCTTATGGGTCTGTGAACTGGCTGAGTTAGGCCAGGCTCAGCAGGCAGTTCTGCTTCAAACTGTGGATGGGCTGTACTCAGCTCCCAGCTGCAGGCTTGCTGCTGCATGTGTTCACTCGGGCTCAGGTGGAAGAGGTAGCAGCCGCCTAGGAAAAACTCTGTTCTATGGCCATGGCAGAAACCCAGGAAACAAGGTCAACTGCAGAGACTCATCTTTGCTAATATCCCATTGGCCAAAGTCAGTCAGGTAGTCTGGCCCAACAGTACTGGGGCTGGGAAAGGTACTCTCCCCTAGTGGGAGGGAAGTGGACATTGTAAAAATAATCTAACCACCCTGATGACTAAATCCTACTATAACTTAAACACTACTTCCTGCTTTTCTTCCTTAAGGAATTCTTCACGAGCTTATTGTCATACAGCACAGTGCCTGCCTCTTATTGTTTGCATTCAGATGTTAAGAAGTGGGTCACTTCCATGGTTACAAATGATGGCTCGGTATTTATTGAGTCAAGCAATATGATGGATTTGGCAGTTTAAGACCCAGTCTGAGGAGCCATGTCTGTGTCTCTGGGGGTCTGACTCTATCCAGGAGTTACAAAAACTCACCTAGCCTTAGCAGCCTGGGCACTTTATGCAATTGAACAACAGTCATTCTGGCAGGGGGGTGGCAGGCTGTCCCCCGAGACCAAGGACTGGGGTTGGTTGCTTACCTGGTGTTACTGAGCGAACGACCACTGGCTTTTCACTTCCTGCCACAAAACCAAATCCCAGCACTGGGTCCCTCCTCATCTCCACCTTCCGAGGAGCCGGAGGGATGAGTTGGCAGCTCTCTAACCGAGGGTCGTCGAATGGGATTGCTTGTGTCATGTGACTGTGGAAAAAGCACACGCCAGAGAAACGAGGCATCAATGAACATATTAGGCACTGGCCTGGCAATCACGTGCTCTCCAGTTTCAAACCAATTCTCAGGTGGGGAGGATCTGGGGGGACCCACAGTCATGCTTCTGCTTTAGGCCTTTGCAGTGCCTGTTCCCCCAACCCAGAATGCTTATCCTGCAGATATCTGCTTGGCTCACTCTCAACTCTCTCAAGGTTTTGACCATCTTAAAGAAGACTATCCTGGCCATATATCTAAATTTGCAACCCTGCTCTCCCACACCCCCTCCCCCTTTACCCACATCTCCTTTTTTTTATTTTTACCTATAGCACTAATCGCGTGCTCCTCAGCCTACTCAACTCGAAGACAATAAGGATGAAGACCTTTATGACGATCCACTTCCACTAAATGAACAGTAAATATACCTTCTCTTCATTATACTCTTCCAATAATTTTATTTTCTCTAGTTATTATAAGAATACAGAATACTATACATATAAATATACAAAACATGTGCAAATCAGCCTACTAATAGGAAGGCTATTAGTACTTAGATTCTGGGGGTGTCAAGTCATACACGGATTTATGATCACGTTAGATCACGTTAGTGGTTGGTACCCCAAATTCTTGTGCTGTTCAAGGGTCAATTGTATACTTATTTATCTCAGGTACCTAGCAACAGTGTCTGGTATATAGTATATTCTTAATTAGTACTTGAATTAATACTTGAGTAGAGAAAGACATGTCTTTGTGGAAAACCGTCAAGTTACAACTGATATACTGAGAAGCAGCCTCCGAAGTTTGTAGACATTTTGAAGGTAACATTTATGGCTTCTAGCCCCAACTAAGTTGAAATAGATTATATTTTGATGCCAAATACATCCTCCTTTCCAAAGAAGTTGAGAACTTAGGGCTTGGCATTTATTTTCTGGAAAGATTTTCAAATGATTTAAATGAATCTTTTCATTCATACCTAAACTTCAGAAGTGTCATCAATAATCCCAACTTGAAATTTGTAAAATGCTTCCAAAATAAATCTCATTTGATCCAAAAATGATGTTGAGAATGAAAGCACAGAGCTGGTATTATTATCTGAATTTTCCCAGTAAGGAAACTGAGATTAAAATAGTGGCTTATAGGCACTTGGTTTCTGTGGGTTATGCAGAGGATAGAAACCCACTCCCACAACTCTTGCTGAAGTTTCCACTCACTGCCCAAGGCAGCCTCCTTTTGGGGAGGAGTTGTGAGTTTGAGCACTAGAAATCTCTTTCAAGTAATAGAAGCTAAGATTATTTCAATGATATGAGTTTAATTCAATTTTTTTTCTCTCTAATCTTCTTTGATAAGTAAAGAAGATCATTTTAAAATACCTTGGAAGATGACACTCCATATGCCATCTGGACAACATATTGTTCAAAGGTAATAAAGGAAGAGAAAGAAGAAATTCAATTGTCCTGTGTAATTAATAAGCGTTAAGTAAGATCAATAGAAACCCTCTAGGATCTGTTCTTTAAGCATAACTCACTGTCTAGGAAAAGAAAAGTTTAAAATCCTTTTTAAACAGAAAGGAAGTGTCTTTTTTGTTTAGCTGCTGTGATCTGGAACACTAGGAAAAAGAGAAGTGTTGAGTACTACCATGTTGTGTGTCCCATGCTAACACCCAACTGTCACCTTATTTTATTCTTAAAATCTCCTTATGATGGAGGCAGTTTGACCCCACCTACCCGCTCTTTGCAAATGCTAGGAGAGGAAAAACAACTGGGCCAAGGTCACATTCTTAGGTATAAGCCAGGTGCAATCCATACCAGGTCTTCTGATTTTAAGTGTGCTGCACAAGCCAGCAACCTAATTTGTAGTGATAGTGCAAAAGGAAAATGTGGGGCTTCTCATTCAAATATGATTAAGAATTTCAAGATAGCAGAACATTAAATTCAGCTGAGGTCCCTGTGTCACTGTCTGGTCACATGCCCACCCCATGTCCCACCATCATTCTAGAAAATTCTAGGCTGAGAGTAGTGGTAGTTGTAGGGTCAAAGGGGGAAGGCATGTTTTATGTGAATTTGCAGGTGTTTGTCTTGACCCAGAGACAAGACACAGCTACCATGGTCTGGCACATGGTTGGGATGGATGAAGAGAGGTAGGAAGAACTCAGGTCCACGGGAGATCACAGGAAGTGGCCTGGCAGTCAGATGACAGAATTCAAGACCCCGAGTGAACCAGCAAAACCACTACAGAGTAAGCCCCAGGGAGCAGGGCAGGAGCCGCAGGGAGGGTCAGAGACACAGGGAGGAGGTGGGGAAGCCAGGGCTGAAAACTAGCATCTCAGTAGGACCTCTGATACTCCCACAGTGGTCTCCATTGGACAGGAACTTGACCTCCTGACATTGATCCCTCTCACACCTGAAATAGGTATGGCTGGGGGGACTGAACCCATCTAGGCATTGGACTCTGTTTAGTTCTCTGGTCTCCTAAGAAATCACCATTTCAGAGCAGGCCGTTCTTGGTTCTTGAGCTACATCTGTGAACAGTTCTCTCCTTTTATTTCCAGATGAAGTAATGGAAAGAAAGAAGGAAGAAAGGGCAGGGGATAAAGGAAGGACAGAAGGGAGGGGGAGGAAAACCAGAATTCACATTTTTGAAGCCTGGACCTTAAGTTCTGAGTTTTCACCATCTTGCACAGCAGACATCTCAATGAGGAAGGTAAAGCTTGTTGAAGCTAAGTGACTTGCTAACGGTCACACGTGTTACAGAACTGAGGTTGACTTAAGTCTCAATTCCAAGCGCAGAGAGGGGCTGAGGAACGCTTTTCATCCTGCTGTTGCCAGTTGTGTGAAAAGCCTAAGGCAGTAATTCCCAAACCTCGCTGCACATTAAAATCACCTGGGGAGCTATAAAAACCACCTAACGCCCAGGTTACACCGCAGACCAATCAGATTGGAATATCTTGGTCTGGGAACCAGGGTAAACTTTTCAAAGATTTCCAAGTGATTCCAAAGCTCAGCAAGATTTGACAATCACTCACCTGTACAGAGAAGAGTGGTGTACAGCGTGCTTTCTAGACAATAGACAAAGGGGACACACAGATGTCCCTGATCGTCTCCTTTGGCACCCTTTGCAAATGTACATTAAAATACTTCAAACCTCTGTAGCTTGATTATCCTCCTTCCACTACATGATGAAGTAATGGTATCTAATTTTTCAATGCTTCATTCAATAACTTTTATATTATTATTTTGTTAGTACCTGACTCTTATTAAACACTAATTTCATGCTAAGCTGTTTGTTGTAAATGGTTCCCATATGCTAGTTCACTTAATTCTCCGAAACTATTCCGTAATGCACTCATTTGTTCATTTAGTCAATTTGTTAAACACCCACTGGATTCTCAGTTCTGGGACTACACTAGGGAAGAAAGTAGACAAAAAATAAAATGTTCACTCTAGTGTTCAGGGGCAGAGAATCCACTAAGAAATGAGTAAAATAAATTGACTATCAGGTCATTATCAACACTAAGTGAGAAAATAATGCGGGGAGGAAGGATGGGGGGGAATACGGAGCCACCAGATGCAAAGGTCCTGGGGCAGGAACATCCTGGGGAGGGGGACATGGGTAGAAGCAGGGCCCACTGCACCAAGCCTGCAGATTATGATGGCCTGGACCAGGATGAGACTGGCAGATGTCACAAAAATTGTTGGGCTTTTAATGTATTTGGAAGCTGCTCTGACCAAGCGAGGTGGGGCTTACTCTAGAGCCTCTTCCTGCACATGCTGGATGTTCCCGGTGAGGACGGAACCATGAGCGTGTTTCCTCATGTATCCACGCGGCAGCGTTTTCCCTTCTAAAAGATAATACTTTTTGGTTTGTGCAAGAAACAAATGCTGAGGTAGAGCGTGAACATGAGAAATATGGAGTTGTCTAATACGAGACTTTGGAGCCAGATTGCGTGTATTTGAGTCCCAGGCCCACTCTCGCCCCGCCCTCCACCACTCCTAGTGACGTGGCCTGTGCACGTAACTTCATTATCACTCTGTGCTTCTGTTTCTTCATCTGTAAAATATGATCATGATAGTAACAACTTTATAAGATAGTTATGAAAACTGAGTGATTAAATGCAAAGCGCTCAGCAAAATGCTTGACGTGTAGTAAGCACTCGAAAGTGCTAGCTGTTATTTTCATCTCTGGAGATCAATGAATAGACAGGAAGAGATTTTAGACATTATGAACTCATTCTATCTTAAAATACAAAAATAGGCCAGCTGCGGTAGCTCACACCTGTAATCCTAACACTCTGGGAGGCCAAGGTGGGAGGATTATTTGAGTTCAAGACCAGCCTGAGAAAGAGTGAGACCCCTGTCTCTACTAAAAGTAGAAACAAAATAGCTGGTGTTGTGGCGGGTGCCTGTAGTCCCAGCCACTCAGGAGGATGAGGCAAAAGGATCATTTGAGTCCAGGAGTTTGAAGTTGCTGTGAGCTATGATGATGCCATGACACTCTACCCAGGGCAACAGCGTGAGACTGTCTCCAAAAAAAAAAAAACAAAAACAAAAAAAAAATATAATTATAAAATATATAAAATAATATATAATATATATATAATTATACACACACACACATACTCAATAACATTTTAAATACCTGCAGCCCAGCATTCTTGGCAAAAGGTATTACAAAGCCTAGGTAAGCTCTGAGGCCTTCAATTTGACAAATCCTACCAAATGCAATGACACAATAAATACAAACATACACTGATATACACAAGGCAATATTGTACCAGAACACAAAAGAATAAAAGAGGGTAGGAGAAAATCCAGGCGCTCTACTGACTGAACCACTGTTAATAAGTTTTCTTTGGCCATGTTTCTAGACCATTAAGTGAACGCTGAGTACAGGGCTGGAGAGAAAACCTGAGCCTTGAAGAAAATGAGAAACACTAATAATTGCGTTCCACAGGTAGGAATGAGACAGACATAGGCCCTTTCACCTCAGATGCTGCCACCCTGTGTCGACAGAAAGTCTTACACTGGTCCTTACCACTTCATTGTTGCGTCCCCCACTAAATAAGGTTTAAAACACAACCAATGTTATTTTGTGGTCACTACTTGTTCTACCGTTTTCATTTGTGTTAATGATTTTTTGGATTATTTTTCATTTGCCTGCACGTTGAGGATAATCTACCAATGTCATTATCAGCTTTTTGCTCAGCAAGTTGTGTTTTCAGAATAAATTGTCTAAAGATAACCAACCCCTGCCTCTTTTCCAGTAAAAATGGATCCATACTAGAATGTTCCCCCATGAAATATCATTTGGTTTTTCATGTTAAGGCAAGGAGTTTTGGCTCTGTACTTGCAATATTTTTTATAGAGATGTTATGTCCTTTTATAATGAGCTGAAAAAGCAACATCTTTTTTACCAGGTGAATGTGCTTCAGTGAATTCTGATTGCTGAGACTAGAAGAATACAACTGATAAACTACACAAACCTCTGGCTCCTGCCCTCAACCTTCTCCTACAAACTCACAGAGAGGCCAGGAATCTAGGACCTGAAATTATACGTAGAGTATATTAATTGAGATGAAAAATGTGTATATCAAGATAAAGTGAGCAATCTTCCTGTTTCTAACAGATTTCATTTCAAAAGAAATGATGGCAACCCTGCTGCCTCACTGCCCATAACAAAAGGAAAGGGCTTTCCTTGAACTCTTGGAGCCTTTCTTCCTCAGCAGAAATAAAAGACTGATACATCCCATGTATCACAAAGAATTGCTTTGACTGGTAGAAAGCACCCTGTAGGAAAACCTAAAGTCATTCCAGTCTTTGATGCACTCATTAAAGCCAGCAAGGTCCTTTTTGGAATATGTGCTGGGTGGAAAGACGGTGGAAGGAAGAACCAAATTTAGAAGCCATTATCTTTGGTGTGGAAGTTAAAGAATCTGGGAAGGTAATGGCATGTGGGCCACCTGGGCAGTTAAGACCAGAACAAAAATAGATATAAACAGTTATGGAGTATAAATAAACACATGGGCCCAAGTTATGCTTGAGAAGGTCACTGTTGGTGTTACCTTTCAGGGATGGCCAGCTGTGAGTACATGAGAGCATCGAGAATCAATATATATGTTCTTCGTAGCCCTGGTCTGTGTGCTAGACTGACTTAGTCTTCATTTACCCCCTAGGATGGGATTTGCTACCAGATGCCACATTCCTCTCCAGCACCTTCCCATTGTCCACATTGCATGTTTCTCTACCCCTCAACTCTGCTAACATTCCATTGCCCAAAGAATGTCCCATCACGAAGCCCAGAAGTGACAAACGAAAAGCACATGTGTATCTGGGCACGTGCTCTTACTGCTTATCATCTCCATGAAAAGACCTTCTCAAGGTGGCCACTGCCCCTTTGGCCTGGATTCTAGAATGGACACATGTAGGCCAGATCAGAGCCTTCAGAGAAGCTGGATATAGCAGAGCTACCCAGGCCCCCAGGCTAGATCAGCCAGCTGAATGAGGTATAACACACATGATGTTTTTAGGACACTGAAGGGGGGGGGTTGTTATGCACCAAAAGCTCATGCATCCAATTTGTAAATAGTGCTTTCAATGGTATTTAAATACCCTGAAGTTCCATACCCACCAAATGATTTTCTCCACCAATCTCATTCCCCACATCATTCATAATTAAATATGTTACATTGGACCAATAGCACAGATACTTCCAAAGGAAACTGCTCTCATTATCCTTTGCTGACATGGCAGCCACAGGAATCTCATGGTCTCTATTCTTCATGACCTTCCCACACCCTTGACTGGACTTGGGTAGTAGGAGCTCCCGACACAAGAGTCAATAATTCAAAGCCCTATTGTGGCCTATGAAGTGGCCTAAGCAAACAGCTTTGACCAAAAGTGCTAATCTAGGCAAACCAGTGTTTCCCAGAAAAAGAATTTAAGTTGGAAGGGAAAAACAAAAGCCAAGTTTGAATTGTTCAAGTTGATAGGTTACCACTGAGAGAAGCCATGAACTAGATTAGACGACATGATAGCTTTCTAGTGAGTTTAAATCATGATAATGTGTGTTATAAATAATACATTGAAAAAGAATTTTTTTTTTGCTTTGTTCTCATTTTTAGATTCTCTCTCTCTCAGGTCTAATAAGGTAGATAGGTCTTTTGCAGATCCTTGCCTTGGGGAAGATGCATTTACCAGGACTCAAAACAAAAGTTGACTGCAACATAACTCTTTTCTGACTTTTGCTTCCTGAAAGTCTGAGCAAGTTGGCTGAGGAAGCCAAGGTAGAAGATTCCTGTGAGGCAGGCAGAAACTTCAGGAGAGATAGCTAGCTTGTATGTCTAGTAAGGCACCTAGCCTCATAGGCTGAGCCTAAAGAAATGGCAGAGTCGCTCAGTGCATGTGGCTCAACGGGCTAAAGCGCCAGCCATGTACACCTGAGCTGGCGGGTTCGAATCCAGCCTGGGACTGCCAAACAACAATGATGGCTGCAATCAAAAAATGGCCAGGCGTTGTGGCGGGTGCCTGTAGTCGAAGTTACTTGGGAAGCAGAGGCAAGAGACTCGCTTGAGTCCAGGAATTGGAGGTTGCTGTGAGCTGTGATGCCACAGCACTCTATCCAGGGTGACAGCTTGAGCCTCTGTCTCAAAAAAAAAAAAAAAAAAA
>CAUYRH010058325.1:0-18265 GCA_963574655.1 Perodicticus potto
AAAAAAAACTTCAGTTCTCAAAATATTTTGGGTTTGAGAATAGTTAATAAAGGATGATAAGCCAGGCATGGTGGCTCGTGCCTGTAAACCTATTAGGAGGTTGAGGTGGGTGGATTGCTTGAGCTCAGGAATTCAAGACCAGCCTGAGTAAGAGCGAGACCCTATCTCTACTAAAAATAGAAAAACTAGCCAGACATTGTGGTAGATGCCTATAGTTCTAGCTACTTGGAAGGCTGAAGCAAGAGGATCACTTGAGCCCAAGAGTTTGAGGTTGCTATGAGCTATGATGCCATGGCACTCTACCCAGAACGACAGAGTGAGGCTGTCTCAAAAAAAGGGGAGAAGCATAGACCTGTGTGAGAGGTTTGAGGAACTCATCAAAAATATAAAGAATTCTAAACGGACATTTTAAGAATAAAATCTAATACTATAATCATTACAAAGCACGTTTCTCAGAAAAAATTTTTTAAGATTTAGAGGTTTTATAATTCTACTTTTCTCATCATGGTAAAGTGTAAAGAAAATTTAATTAAATCTTCTCATGAAAACCCATAGAAAGAGCCTCCAAATCACATTTCCCATTTCACCCAAAAATACCATAATATGAAAAAGTAAGGAGGCTTAGCACCCATAGCTCAGTGAGTAGGGTGCCAGCCACATACATCGAGGCTGGCCTGGGCCTGCTAAACAACAATAACTCCAACCAAAAAACAGCCCAGTGTTGTGGCAGGCGCCTTTAGTCTCAGCTACTTCAGAGACTGAGGCAAGAGAATCGCTTAAGCCCAAGAGTTTGAGGTGGCTGTAAGTTGTGACACCACAGCACTCTACTGAAGGCGACATAGTGAGACTCTGTCTCAAAAAAAGGAAAAAAAAAAGAAAGAAAGAAAATAGATAAGGAAACAGTCTCTCACTCTAGAGCAGCGGTTCTTAACCTGTGGGTCACAGCATTAGGAAGGTTGAAAACCACTGCTCTAGAGAATTTATCACATATTTGTATATGCAGACTACAAGTAAAAGAATGACTATTGCAGCAGTATTTGTAATAGCAAAAGACTGGAAAAATCTCCATAATAAGGGACTGGATAAATAAAATGAGGTATAGGGGTATGACATACTATTAAACATTAGTTAAAGGGCATAAAAATATACCTATATAAACAAACAGGCCAAACTTTTTTCAGGAACATGTATAAATAGGAAGGATGCACATTAAGTTAATGACAGTGGTTGCTCCTGGGAAGAAACAAGGACCATAGGTCTGGTGGCAGGTGGGGCAGAGAGGTAGGGTTTGGCATAGAAGTCAAAGGATTTCCCACTTTCTTGCCACAAAAGGCTGAGGTCCCATAACCCATATTTAAACACCACAAAATAGAAGTTGGTTAAGTACAAAAATAAAGTTAGAAGTGGTATATTCTATTATTTGATAGTAGAGAATTATAGTTAAAAATTATTACATATTTCAAAATAACTCTCAAAACAAAGGTAAATATTTAAGATGATACCTATCCCAATTGGATTACTTAAGTTACAGAGTTTAAGATCAGCCTGAGCCCATCTCTACTAAAAATAGAAAAACCCGCCAAGTGCTATAGGCGCCTGTAGTACCAGCTACTTGGGAGGCTGAGGCAAGAGGATTGCTTGAGCCCAAAGGTTTGAAGTTGCTGTGAGCTGTGATGCCATTTCACTCAACTGGGACAACAAAGTGAGACTATCTCAAAAACAAAACAAAATACAACAACAAAAAAACTAATCTTAGTATCAGCAATGACATCACCAATTAGAAAATATAATTTATAACAAGTAATATGAGTTACCTGATTTGATGAGTTCTGATTTGATAGAACATTGTATACATGTACCAAAATACCACAAGTATCCCCAAAATATGTACACTTATATATCAACTAATTGGGGGTGGGGGAAGTGAGTCTCATTTCATCAGCGCAGCTAAGGTGCAGAGGCAGCATCAGCTTAGCTCACAGCAACCTCAAACTCCTGGGCTCAAGTGCTCTTCCTGCCTCAACCTCTCAAGTAGGTGGGACTACAGGCACACAGCACTACGTCCCAGCTAATTTTTTTCTATTTATTGTAGAGACTGGGTCTCACTCTTGGCTCAGGCTGGTCTTGAACTCCTGAGCTCAAGCAATCTTCCCTTTCTGGCCTTCCAGAGTGCTAGAATTATGGACATGAGCCACCACACCCAGCCTCAATTAAAAAAAAATTTTTTAGGCCAATCACGGTGGCCCCAGGCCTATAATCCTAGCACTCTGGGAGAATGAGGCAGGTGGATCCCTTGAGCTCAGGGGTTTGAGACCAGCCTGAGCAAAAGAATGAGACTCTGTTTCTAAAAATAGTTGTGGAGGGTGCCCATAGTCCCAGTTACTTGGGAGACTGAGGCAAGAAGATTGCTTGAACCCAGGAGTTTGAGGTTGCTGTGAGCTGTGATGCCATGGCATTCTACCAAGGGTGACAAAGTGAGACTATCTCAAAAAACAATTAAATATTATTTTGGGGGAGGGACAATAAACAGCAAAATGAAGATACCTACTTTACATCCTCTTGAAGATTCATGAAAATAGCTATAAGGAAATAATAAAGGTACAAATGCACAAAGATAAAGGAGGAGGAAAAATGCAATAGATGAGAGAGGTCAAATGCAAAATGTAGAAGATGGATTGTAGGAAGATAATAACTAACTGACTCAGCAAGCAAAGAAAGCTGAAGTCCAAGGCTGCAGAGAGAAAAGCCACAAAAAGCAAGTCAGTCAGTTCTGTAAAACTCTAGAGGGGGCAGAGATTGCCAGGTACCAGGAACCACTACAGACAGAGGTGAGGCATGGGGCTGAGAACAGGAGAACTGGTTCAATGTCTAGACAAGAAATTAGATCCCTCAGGTCTCCTCCTTGTCCCCATAGTCAACACTTTTCTCCAGCTCCAGAAGAAAACAGATTTATATGCTGGCTAGACTGACCCACAGAAGTTCTCAAATAGAAGACATGAGGCATAGCTCAAGGGTTAGGAGATAGAGTAAAGTGGCACACTCTGAACAGAGGCAAAATGTTAAAGACCATTTCCCCAACTTGACTCTCTTGGCTAACTGGCAAGAGATAAGAGGATTTCTCCTCCTAGAAAAAATGTCTAATTTAAGAGAATATACCTTGGCTTGGCACCCATAGCTCGGTGGTTAGGGCGTTGGCCACATACACCAAGGCAGCTGGGTTGGAACCCGGCCAGGGACTGCTAAGCAACAATGACAATTCCAACAACAACAACAAAAAAATAGGGCTTGGGGCTCGGCGCCTGTGGCTCAGCGGGCTAAGGCGCCTGTGGCTCAGCGGGCTAAGGCGCCAGCCACATACACCTGAACTGGCGGGTTCGAATCCAGCCCGGGCCCGCCAAACAATGATGGCTGCAACCAAAAAATGGCCGGGCATTGTGGTGGGCATCTGCAGTCCCAGCTACTTGGGAAGAGGAGGCAGGAGACTCGCTTGAGCCCAGAAATTGGAGGTTGCTGTGAGCTGTGATGCCACAGCACTCTATCCAGGGTGACAGCTTGAGGCTCTTTCTCAAAACAAAAAAAGGGCTCGGCGCCTGTGGCTCAACGGGCTAAGGCGCCAGCCACGTACACCTGAGCTGGAAGGTTCAGATCCAGCCTGGGCCCGCCACACAACAATGACAGCTGCAACCAAAAAATGGCCAGGTGTTGTGGCAGGCGCCTGCTACTTGGAAGGCAGAGGCAGGAGACTCGCTTGAGCTCAGGAATTGGAGGTTGCTGTGAGCTGTGATGCCACAGCACTCTATCCAGGGCAACAGCTTGAGGTTCTGTCTCAAAAGAAAAAAGAAAAGTAGCCAGGGCATTGCCCATAGCTCACTGGGTAGGGCGCTGGCCTCGTACACCAAGACTGGTGGGTTCCAACCCAGCCCAGATCAGCTAAAATCAACAACAACTGAAACAAACAAACAACAAAAAAAAAACAGCCGGGCGTTGGGGCGGGTGCCTGTAGTCGTAGCTACTTGGCAGGCTGAGGAAAGAGAATTGCTTAAGCCCAAAAGTTTGAGGTTGCTGTGAGCTGTGACGACACAGCACCTACCAATGGCGGCAAAGGGAAACTCTGTCTCAAAAAAAAAAGAAAGCAAAGAAAAAGAGACCACACCTTCACATTCACATAGTTGGAGGAGCCCAAAAAGCATCTGTATCCCCACTCCATCACAACCAACAAACAGTGCCCAAAGATACAGACTCCATCGGTTACCTATCTCACCATGAATGACCTATCCAGGATCACCAGATATCTGAGCACATCTGTTATATGAAAGATTACCATAATACACAAACAAAAGTAGAAACTGAAAGAAAACAAAGATAAATAAAATTTCACAGCAAGCCCCCAAATAGCAGAGTTCTACTTTTTTTGTTAAAAGAGACAGGGGCCTCACTATGTTGCCCAGGTTAGTCTTGAACTCCTGGGCTGTAGCAGCAATCCTTCCACCTCAGCCTCCTGAGTAGCTGGGACTACAGATGCATGCTACCATTCCCAGCCAGAGTGCTATTTCTTTTTCTTTCTTTTTTTCTCTTTTTTTTGAGACAGAGTCTCACTATGTCGCCCTTGGTAGACAGCTCTGACATCACAGCTCAGCAACCTCAACTCTTGGGCTCAAGAAATTCTCTTGCCTCAGCCTCCCAAGTAGCTGGGACTACAGGTACCCGCCAGAATGCCCAGCTATTTTTTTGTTGTAGTTGTCATTGTTGTTTGGCAGGCCCGGGCTGGATTTGAACCCACCAGCTCCAGTGTATGTGGCTGGCGCCCTAGCCACTGAGCTACAGGCACTGAGTTCAGAGTGCTATTTCTTAAAAATAAAATAAAGGGGCTCGGCGCCTGTGGTTCAACGGGCTAAGGCGCCAGCCAAGTACACCTGAGCTCACGGGTTCGAACCCAGCCCGGGCCCGCCAAACAACAATGATGGCTGCAACCAAAAAATGGCCAGGCGTTGTGGCGGGCGCCTGTAGTCCCAGCTACTTGGGAGACGAAGGCAAGAGACTCGCTTGAGCCCAGGAATTGGAGGTTGCTGTGAGCTGTGATGCCACGGTGCTCTATCCAGGGTGACAGCTTGAGGCTCTGTCTCAAAAACAATAAAAAAATAAAAAATAATAAAGGAACATCAGAGAATATGAGCAATCTCAGTGCTGGTATGAGGGGGAAGAGGGTGAGAGACAGGTTTCATTAAGTCCCACATCCAACAAACAGAAGGTCCACAAAGAGAAAAACCAAAAAAGAGACTCTCCAAAAAAAAAAAAAAAAAAAAAAAGAATTTTACAGCTGTTAACACCACTGGGGTTCATCTTTTCTATTTGTAACCTATTTTGGTTTTTATTTCCATCTTTGTTATTTTTTTTTTGAAGGATGTGAAACATATCATGGTTGTAAGATAAAAATATTTAAAAGGTAGCCGGGCATGGTGACTCACGCCTATAATTCTAGCAGTCTGGGAAGCAGAGGCGGGTGGATTGCCTAAGCTCACAGGTTCGAGACCAACCTGAGCCAGAGGAAGATCTTGTCTATAAAAATAGTCGGGTGTTATGGCAGGCACCTGTAGTCTCAGCTACTTGAGAGGATGAGGCAAGAGAATCACTTGAGCCCAAGAGTTTGAGGTTGCTGTAAGCTATGACACTATGGCACTCTACCAAAGGTGACAAAGTAAAACTGTCTCCAAAGAAATAAAAGGTTATACTCAGACATTGACAGTCTCTCCCTTCCATTCCAAGCTCCCTCCCTCCAATTCTCTACTCCCTCCTACCCAAGTAGCCAACCTCATGAAGTTTCTGTTTATTTTTCTTATGTTTCTTTTTGCAAAAATGATAATATACACATCCATTTTATTTCCTTTTCATCCTTAGGAAAAAACTGCATACCACAGACTATTACACTTAGCTTTTTCACTTATTCTGGAAATCATTCTGTCATTTCATGGATATTGTCTCAATTCTCAACTTATAATACTCATGATGTGAAAGTAACAGATTTTATACAATCACTCCCCATATATGGGAATTTTGATGGCTTTTTATATTTTGCAAGCAGAAATGATATTACCTTGAATAACCATATGGAAATGCTGGGCCAAAAGATAGATACAAATATAATTTTGTTACTATTATTAATCTTCCACTATGCCTAATCTATATATTAAACTTTATCACATTTATATATATATATATATATACAGGAAAAAACCTGACATATCCAGGATTCAGTACTTTCTGTGGTTTCAGGCATCCACTGGGGGTCAGCAAACATCTGCAGCAGGTAAGAGAGAACTACTGTATCGCTTCATAAGATACTAACAGGTAAGAAACAAGGCAGACAACATCTAAACCAAGTGATTGAATTATCGGTCATCAGACAACCCAGTATCATGTGCCTCCTGATACAACGCATTATTTCTGAGATATTTATCAAAACTGTATTACTTGAATCTAATAATGAAAAACGTCAGAAAAATCCAAATTAAGGAACTTTTTTTTTTAGAATAATGAGGGTACAAATGATTAGGTTACAATGTTTGCGTTTGTTAGGTAAGGTCCCTGTTGTAGTTCTCTCCCATCCTCAGGAGATGTGCCATATACCCTTACATTGTGCCCATTAGGTAGGAGCACAACAATTTCCTTCCGTCCTCTTACCTCTCCCCAATTTTAATCTGATTGAGTTTTCTCTTGTGTGGGCATGTATTAGTTTGCCTACTGGCTTCATATCAGCAGTAAGTACACTGAATACTTGCTTTTTCATTCTTGTGATACTTTCCTATGTTTCAACTCCATCCAGATTAATACGAAAGATGTAAAGTCTCCATCCCTTTTATGGCTGAATAGTATCCATGGTATACATATACCACAGACTCCATCCAGGTTACTATAAAAGAAGTTTTCATCTTTTTTAAATGGTTGACTAGTATTCCTGGTTGACTATATATATGTATATATATATATACCACAGGAGGAAGTTTCTACAAAATAACTGGTCTGTACTTTTTTTTTTTTTTTTTTGAGACAGAGTCTTACCTTGTCACCGTTGGTAGAGTGCCATGGCATTATCATAGTTCACAGCAACCTCAAACTCTTGGGCTCAAGCAATCCCCTTGCCTTAGTTTTCTATTTTTAGCAGAGACAGAGTCTCACTCTTGCTTAGGTTGGTCTTGAACTTCTGAGCTCCAACAATTCTACCTTCCTTTGCCTCCCAGAGTGCTAGGATTACAGGCGTGAGCCACTGGCCTGGCCTAACTTTTCTATTTGTCGTAGAGACAAGGTCTTGAATTGCTGGCTCATTTCGAACTCCTAACTTCAAACAATCGTCCCATGATAGGCTTCCAGAGTGCTAGGACTACAGAGTGCTGTGAACCATTGCACATGGCGAATTTCTTATTTTTTAAATGTATCATTAAGACATTTACCTTGGAGGAGGCTTTATATATAGGTATACAGGAACTCTATGCTATCTCTGCAAATTTTTTATAAATGTAAATTTCTAGATAAAGGGTTTGTTTTAATGTTAAACATATCTACTATACAACCTGTCCATTCTAGATGTTACCTAAGAGAACTGAAAACATACCCACATAAAGACTTGTACATACATGTTCATAATATCTTTCTTTTTTGTAGTTCAAAACTGGAACGTCGAAATATCCTTCAACAGGTGAGTGGATAAAATATGGCATGGACACATAACAGAATCCTAATAAGCAGTGAAAAATAGCATACACAACAACAATGGCTCAATCTCAAAATCAGCACACTGAATGAAAAACACAGAGGAAAAGCAAGTTTATACTATGCTGTTCTATTTATGTGAAATTATAGAAAAAGTAAAGATAATCTATAATGACAGGAGCAAATTAATAGTTGCATGGGGACGAAGGGCAGAATGGACTGCAAAGAAAAACAAGGAAACTTTTTAGGGTGATGAATATATATGCTATCTTGCCTAAAGTAGCAATTACATGAGTGTATACACATGTCAAAACTCATCACATTGTACACTTCTTTTTTTGAGACATAGTCTTACTATTTGCCCTCAGTAGAGTACAGTGGCATCACCGCTCAAAGCAACCTCAAACCCCTGGGCTTAAGTGATTCTCTTGTCTCAATCTCCCAAACAGCTGAGACTACAGGTGCCCATCACGAACTCCCTGCTATTCTTTGGTTGCAGTTGTTATTGTTGTTTAGCAGGCCCAGGCCAGGCTCGAACCAACCAGCCTTGGTATACATGGGCAGCGCCCTCCTCACTGAGCTGCGGGCGCCAAGCCACGCATTATACACTTTAAATGCACGATGTGTTATATGTAAATTATACTTCAATTTCACCGTATTCACTTATTTAAAAAAAAGATGAAAACACTGAACAATGATCCAAAGTTAGATCTAACTACATGAGTATATACTACCTACAAGTGAAGGGAGGGAGGGAAGGGAGAGGACAGTATGTAGAAATGATTATCAAGTAGGAGTGAGGAGGACACTTATAACTTTGACTTAAAGCAAAAGTACAAAAGCAATCCATTTAACCAAAACATATGTACCCCCATTACACTCTAAAAAAAGAAAAGGAAAGGAAAAAATGAAAAGAAAAAAAAGAAAGAAGGGGTACAAGGGACTGCTTTATTTCCTTGAATTTTCAAGCACTATTTTTCCTGAAGTTTTGATAAAAATTAGAATCCAAGACTTATGGAAAGATTTCCATCATTCTCAACTCTGAGTGGTAGGCTTGTAGTCATTGGTTATATTAATTTCTCTGTACTTAGGCGGCGCCTAAGGCATAGCCAGTAGGGCGCCGGCTCCATACACCGAGGGTGGCGAGTTTGAACCCAGCCCCAGCCAAACTGCAACAAAAAATAGCCGGGCATTGTGGCGGGCGCCTGTAGTCCCAACTACTTGGGAGGCCGAGGCAAGAGAATCGCCTAAACCCAGGAGTTGGAGGTTTCTGTGAGCTATGATGCAATGGCACTACTGAGTGGCCTACTGAGGGCGATAAAGTGAGACTCTGTCTCTAAAAAATAAATAAATAAATATAAAATAATTTCTCTGTACTTTCTTATTTATGAACTTTTTTCTTTTCTTTTTTTGAGACAGAGATAGTGTCTCACTCTGTTGCCCTCAATAGAGTGCCATAGAGGCACAGCTCATAGCAACTTCAAACTCATGAGTTTGAGCAATCCTCTTGCCTCAGCCTCATGAGTAGCTGGCCATGAGGCTATAGGCACACACCCCCAATGCCCAGTTAGGTTTTTTTTTTTTTTTTCTATTTTTAGTAGAGACAGGGTCTCACTCTCACTCAGGCTGGTCTCAAACTCCTGAGCTCAAGCAATCCACCCACCTCAGCTTCCTGGAGTGCTAGGATTACAGGCATGAACCTTCTGCACCTAACCTATAAAAATATTTTCTGTATCTACAGACTTTCTAATAGTAGCAAATGGAATGCCAGCCATTTTTCAGGTTTCTCTGTATATCAGTTAATAAAGGTGATCGATCACAATAAAAGCTGCAACAAATTCCTCCCATTCCTATAGCTGTGCTTCTTGATAATGTGTCATTGTAGCTGCTCTCAACAAGAGAACCTTGTTATTGTTCTTGGGACTTGCTTTGTGACCAACAGATTAAGTTTTCTCAACCTTGACACTCTTGGTATTGTGAGTCAGATTAATTTCTTGTTATAAATGTCCTGAGTATCGTTAAATATTTTTAACGGTATCCCTGGCCTCTATCTACTAGCTGGCAGTAACAGCCACCCCAGCCCAGTACTGATAACTGAAGTCACCAGATTGCACAATGTCCCTTGGGGGACAAACCAGTCCTTGGTTGAGCACTACTGCCTTCTGTTATGCAAGCAGAGCCCTGTACAGCAACTACACATGGGAGTTTTGCCCTCTTGCTGCTAACAAGAACCTTGTAACCACTACTCCATGTGAAGAGGCCTGAGCTAGTCTGCTGAGTGATGTGACAGATGTAGAAGTTTCCCCGAACACTCCAGTCCCAACAGCCTGCCTACTACCAGGTAAGAGTAAGGCCGTCCTAGACTATCCAGTGTATTAGTTTTATACCGCTGCTTAACAAATTACCACAAACTTAGTGGCTTAAAACAACACACATTTATTACCTCAAGTTTCCATGGATAAGAAATCTAGGCAAATTTGGATGTATCCCCTGCTGAGGGTCTCAAAAGGTTACAATCAAGGTGTCAGCTAGGCTGTTTTCCTTTCTGGAGTCTCAGTATCTTCTCCCAACCTCCTGTGCTTACTGGTAGAAAATAATTTCTTATAGTTGTAGGACTATGGTCACTTTCTTATTGCCTGTCAGCTGGGGCCTGCATTCAGCTCCCAGGGATCCCCACATTTCTTGCTATGTTGTCCTCTTATACATGGCAATTTACTTCTTCAAAGGTAGCAAAAGAATTGCTCATTTCTTCCACCTCTGAACCACTAGATAAAAGGGCTCTCTTAATTGGGTCAGGCCCATCCACAATAAGCTCTATTTGGATAACTTAAAGTCAACTGACAGGAACTTTAGTCTCCAAAATCTCTTCATCTTTGGGTATCTTGTAGGTAAGAATCAAGTTATATAAGTTCCTGTTGAATCAAGTTACAGTTCCCATCTACCAAGAAAAAAAGATTCCTCAAGGGTGTGGGTTATCAGGGATCATCCTAGAAATCTGCCTAACACATCTACCCACTAACTGACCACAGACACACAAGAGAGCCCAACCCAAGTAATTTTAGTCAGTCTAGACAGAAGAACAGTTTATCCAACTCAAGGAATGGCAAGCTAAATAAGAGTAGTTTTAAAACATCAAGTGTGGAGTCACCACGGCCATGGTGGTACCTCAGCTGCAGCAGTTGGGACTCACTGGGCTATGGCCGAGGGCACCGGGGAAGTGGTCACAGTGCCGACCTCCAGGCTGCCAATGGCCTCAGCAATGGGACAGGTGGGACCTCAACGCCATCCAACAACAAACACGATTTCCTACAAGCTGTGTGGAGATGAGGCTGGACAACGACTTGAAAGGTTCTTTGGGCGCGGTGGCTCATGCTTGTAATCCCAGGACTCTGGAGGGCTGAGGCAGGTGGATTGCCTCAGCTCACACGTTCGAGACCAGCCTGCACAAGAGTGAGACCTCGTCTCAAAAAGAAAAAGAAACCCAAAAAAAGCCGCATATTGTGGCAGGCGCCTGTAGTCCCAGGAACTTGGGAAGCTGAGACAAGAGAATTGCTTGAGCCCTAGAGTCTGAGGTTGCTGTGAGCTGTGAGGCCAACAGTACTCTACCCAGAAGGACAAAGTGAGACTCTGTCTCAAAAAAAAAAAAAACCAAAGGTTGGCTCAGCGCCTCAAACGGCTAAGGCGCCAGCCACATACACCTGAGCTGGTGGGTTCGAATCTAGTCTGGGCCTGCCAAACAACAATGACAGCTACAACCAAAACATAGCCAGGTGTTGTGGCGGGCACACGTAGTCCCAGCTACTTGGGAGGCTGAGGCAGGAGAATCACTTGAGCCCAGGAGTTGCAGGTTGCTGTGAGCTGTGACACCACGGCACTCTACCCAGGGTGACAGCTTAAGGCTCTGTCTCAAAAAAAAAAAAAAAAAACAACCAAGGTTCCTTGAAGACTCTCTGAACAGAGTCAGTGGACCAGAGCGCCCCGAAAAGTGGTGCCCGTCCACCCCCAGAGGTCTTCGGGGATCTGAGCTGGGAGAGAGAAGAGCACCAGGCAGGATCTGAAACCAATGCGGATGAAGCAGTGGAATGGGGAGTGGCAGGAACCTGAGAACAGTGTTCTGAGTCTGGAAGAAGCCAGTTGACACATCATGAGGACATCCCAACAGCCTGCGGAGACCCACTGCTGCTGAGGACCTGAGGCCCCCCCCTAACAGCCAGCACTGACTGGTTAGCCACATGGGTGACTGCCTTCAAAGCGGAATTGGGACCTCACAATCAAGCCTTCATCTGAGGGCAGCCTCACAAGGGATCTTGAGTCAGGACCATGAAGACGAGGCCCAAAGGAGAGAAGGAGCACCCAAACGCCACGTTTATAAGATGAAGGGCTTTATTCACCAGAAGCTTATGGCATAGAATTCCAAATGGCCGCGTTCCCCGACTGGCTTGGTATTTCCCTTTTTATTGACAGTCAAAAGTTCCACCCCACAGGTACCCTTCTCATTGGCCAGTTTGAATCAAGCGGGAGATGCTCTTCCGGCCCCTACAGAACTACAGTATTTCACAGAACTTGGAAATTTCCAAGTTCCAGGAAGTTAAGTCTACAAATTCCCAAGAGCTGAGTCACCATGGAGAGGATCCTACAGGTGTATCTTTGTGGTCTCCTTGAGAAGACCTGTTCTCCTAGACCTCACCCTTCTCGGGTATCCTATGATTTTTGTCTTAATTTTTTTTTAATTTCATATCGATATGAGGGTACCTCATAATGTTTAGGTTACATTGTTTTCATTTCTCAGATAAAGTTCAACTTATAGTGGAGTCTTTCACCCAGTGGGTATGCTGAACACCCTTGAGGAAGAAGCAAATCTGAATTCTTAATGATCCTAAGAAAGCAGCAGGCAAGTGCAGAAGAACTCCTCCAAAGATAAGAACAAAGACTTTACATTGAACTAAAATAACCTTGAAAAGCAAAAACAGGCTCTATAATAATAATACCCTGGTTTCTAACATCAGTAGCCATAACTATGTAGCTGATATTGAAAAGAAAAAGGTATAAAAGAGTTTGGAATAAAACTGTTTCTCAGAACTCAACATTTTACACCTTGAGGCACCTGAGTTCTCATCAGCAATTAAAGGTTTCTTCCTCCATTAAAAAAAAAAAAAAAAAAAAAAAAGGCGCGGCACCTGTGGATCAACAGGCTAAAGCACAAGCCACGTACACCCTGAGCTGGCAGGTTCGAATCCAGCCCAGGCCTGCCAAACGATGACGGCTGCAACCAAAAAATGGCCGGGCGTTGTGGCAGGCACCTGTGGTCCCAGCTACTTGGGAGGCGGAGGCAGGAGACTTGCTTGACCCCAGGAATTGGAGGTTGCTGTGAGCTGTGATGCCAGGCACTCTATCCAGGGTGACAGCTTGAGTCTCTGTCTCAAAAAATAAATTAATATTTAAAAAAATAATAATAATAATAATAAAACACCAAGTTTGGAGATATTTGTTACACACCAATGGCTAACTGATACAAACCACATAAAATACTTAGCCAGTGTAGGACTGGCTTCTTCCAGACTCAGAGAAGGTAAGTTAAATTAGGCTTTCTCAGCAAGGTCACAAGATGCCAGGCCTGAAGGCCACCAAATGCCTGACTGTTTAAATAATTATGATTAAATTAGCAGGTGCCATGTGTTCCTAAGTAATTGTTATTAGTGGTTAATTTGGAGCCACGGTTGTTCTGGCTACTATATAAGGCCCCACAGCTTTCCACCTCTGGGGGGGAAAAAAGTTTCTTATGTTAACTAACCTGTCCCCCGGAGCTGAATGAAGGCAGATGTCCCCATGACTGCTCACAAGTTGCCGCAAGTTGAATAAAGGGCATGTCACACCTACCTTCAGCTCCTCAACTCTTTTTCAGTTTGTCTAAATCCAATGCAAACCTTTTCAGCCTCAACCATTGGCACTACAGCCATACCCAGAATAATCAGGAGAGGCTCAAGGTTTGGCCAGAGGCATTTCTATTGATGAGGCCAGTAAACACAAAATGAAATGTACGTAAACACATTTTCAATCTAAAGATAAAACAAGAAACTAAGCTTCACTCATTCAGTATATAGGCTGACCCTTTGTCAATGCTTACATCAGTTATACTACATACATCATGGTCAGTATTCTGAAAATCACTCATTTGTTTTCAGCATGTTTCATATGCCAAGTTAGGTGATTAACAGATTTTACTACCTAGTTTTACCAGGCTTAAAAACATTACCATAAAGAAAAGGAAGTCTGGATTTAATACTGACAATGCAACCACAGGGACACTAAGAAAACAGAGCTGACTTCTTACACCAAGTAACTTCATCAGACAAAATGGCAAGGTAAAATCAACAGTGATCAGATTATGCCTGTAAAGAAGTTAAAACAAAACATTCAGAATTATATACTACCAGTTAATAACAATACAACCTCTGTCTTTAGTAATTTCCAAGTGTTAGCTAGTTCTTTTTAAATATAGTGTAATTTCATAACACTCCTAAATTTAAGTTTGAGTATATTTTACAATGGACATATTGTAAAATATATGCTAACTTACATTAGTAGTATGTGATATAATGTATAAACAAATATATTATGAGAGTGAGTTCAAAAAATTTTTTTATTACCATTAGGGGAATAATTTTTTCTTTAAAGTGAATCCCACTGCTGAAGTCACTGAACAGCAATGCAGTGACATCGAAGTTATGCTTTGGAGTCACTCTGATAGCAATTTGTACACTGCATTAGAGATGAAAGGAGTCTGAAAACTACAGCCCCAATTAAGAGGCTAATGCAATAGTAATTTCAAGAGGTAATTACTGCTTGAGTAAGAACGTTAGGACTGTAAGAAAAAAGACTGTTACAGTATTAAGAATTCAAGAGGCCAGGCTGAGACCAGAGGCCTGAGTTCAGGAGTTCAAGACTGGCTTGAGCAACTTTTGTCTCTACTAAAAGCAAAAATGAGGTAGGCTTTGTGGTGTGCACTTGTAGTCCCAAATACTTGCCAGGCTGAGGCAGGAGAATAACTTGAGGCCAGGGGTATGAAGGTGCAATAAGCTACAATAATAAATAAATCAGATATTTATATAAGAGAAAGAAATGGAAGAAATAACTGTAAGCCTTACAAAGTATAAGAAGGATATATCCCACCTAACAAAACTTAAAAGCTGCAAAAAGATACACTGCCAACTTACTTGCTTGCATACCAAACAAAGCTAAAAAATACTGACACATATACGAAACACCGAAAATCCAAAGTAAATTAACAATGTCCACCGTCTAATTAAAAAACACCAAAAATGCACAGAACCCGGAAATGTGATCCATGACAAAAATATATAGAAACAAGCCCAAAAATACAAATGACAAAATTAGTAGAAAAGAATATGAAAGCAGTTGTTATAACTATTTTTTAACTATTGTTATGTGTTCACCATTCAACATGTTAAGCAAAAGAAATGTAAAATACTAAAAAAAAAAAAAAAAGCAAACTGAACTTTCAGAGATAAAAAGTACAATGTCCGGATAGATTTAACAGCAGATTTAACACAGCAAAGAGAAGATTAGTGAATATGAAGATATACCAGTAGAAACTTCCGAAAACAAAGAGAGTAAAAGACTACTGAACAAAAAGTGTATCAGTGACTTTTGTGACAACTTCAAACGTACAAATATATATGTAATTATGGTTCCCAAATGAGCAATATAAAAAAAAAATCTTAAGAAATAATGGCTGAGGCCTGGCGTGGTGGCTCACACCTATAATCCCAGCACTCTGGGAGGCCGAAGCCGGTGGATCACCTGAGCTCATAGGTTCCAGACCAGCCTGAGCGAGAGCGAGACCCCCACTTCTAAAAATACCCGGATGTTTTGGCGGGTGTAGTTCCAGCTACTTGGGAGGCTGGGGCAAGAGAATCGCTTGAGCCCAGGAGTCTGAGGTTGTTGTGAGCTATGATGCCACAGCACTCTACCGGGGATGACAAAGTGAGACTGTCTCAAAAAAAGAGAAAGAAAAAAGAAATAATGGCTGAATATTTACCAGATTTGATCCAAGCAGCTCAAAAAAGCTCAGGCAAGAGAACCAAACTATGGCAAAGTATAACATAATTGCTGAAAAGCAATGATAAAAAGAAAATCTGAGAATTAACAAAAAAGTACAAAAAAAGATACATCATTTACTAGGGAACAAAGATTAAACGACAACAGACTTGGCTTGGCGCCTGTGGCTCAACAGGCTAAGGCACCAGCCATGTACACCTGAGCTGGCAGCCCGGGCCCGCCAAACAACAACGACGGCTGCAACCAAAAAATGGCCAGGCGTTGTGGCAGGCACCTATGGTCCCAGCTACTTGAGGGGCGGAGGCAGGAGACTTGCTTGAGCCCAGGAATTGGAGGTTGCTGTGAGCTGTAATGCCACAGCACTCTATCCAAGGTGACAGCTTGAGGCTTTGTCTCAAAAAAAAAAAAAAAAAAAAAAAAGACAACAGACTTGTCATCAGAAATAAGGCAAGCTGGCTCGATGCCTGTGGCTCAAGCGGCTAAGGCACCAGCCACATATACCTGAGCTGGTGGGTTTGAATCCAGCCTGGTCCCACCAATCAACAATTATGGCTGCAACCAAGAAAAAAAAAAAAAAAATAGCCGGTCATTATGGTGGGTGCCTGTAGTCCCAGCTACTTGGGAGGCAGAAGCAGGAGAATCGCTTGAGCCCAGGAGTTGGAGGTTTCTGTGAGCTGTGATGCCATGGCACTCTACCCAGGGCGATAGCTTGAGGCTCTGTCTCAAACAAAAAGAAAAAGAAATAAGGCAAGCCAGGTTTGGCACCTGTTAGGGCACCAGCCTCTTACACCAAGGCTGGCAGGTTCAAACCCCAAGCCAGGCCTGCCAAACAACAACTACAAACAAAAAATAGCTGGGCATTGTGGTGGGCGCCTGTAGTCCCAGCTACTTTGGAGGCTCAGGCAAGAGAACTGCTTCAGCCCAAGGGTTTGAGGTTGCTGTGAGCTGTGACGGCCATAGCACTCTACCCAGGGCGACATAATGAGACTCTGTCTCAAAAAACAGAACAAAAAAAGAAAAGAATAAGGCAAACCAGAGATGGTTGAGGAACATTATTAAGGTACAGAGAGAAAAACTGTCAACCTAGAATCCTTTTTGTTAATAAAAAGAAGTATTTTTCCAAACACATAAAAGCTCAAAAATAGCAGCAGACCTGCACTACAAGAAACCCTAAACGAAGTCCTCTGGCAGAAGAAAAATACCAGATGAGAATGTGAAGCTATTATGTGAGCAACAAAAAACACTAGAATTGGAAATTATGTGAGCAAAAATAAACCTCTTAACTTTTTCAAATCCCTTTCAAAGATAATTGGCTATTCAAATGAAAAATATTAACATACTATGGAGTTCTTAACATATGCAGAGGTGAAAGGTGCGACAAATAACAGTACTATGACTGAGGAAGAGAATGAACTTACACTGCTGTAAAATTTGGTAATAGAGGTAAAGTGGTATGATAATACTTGAAGGTAGACTGTGATAAGGTACGTATACAATAAACACTACTGCAGCCACTAAAATAACAAAAAGCTAATGAACTGAAAAGAGAGTTTGGAATTCTTTCCTTTATTTGGAAATTTTTTTAAATTATAACATATGAAAAGCTGTTAGTCTACTTCCTGGAGCAAATTAAGAGCTCAATAAATGTTAACTAAAATAATGACCTAACTCAACTACTCATTTTATACAGGATGAAAATTTTTTTTATTTTTTATTTTCTTTTGAGACAGAGTCTCACATTGTCTTACTCAGGAGAGTGCTGTGACATCATAGCTCACAGCAACCTCAAACACTAGAGCTTAATGTTTGTCTTGCCTCATCCTCCCAAGTAGCTGGGATTACAGGTGCCTGCCACAATGCTCGCCTATTTTTAGAGATGAGGTCTCACTCTGACTCACACTGGTCTCAAACCTGTGATCACAGGCAATCCACATGCCTCAGCCTCCCAAGTGCTAGGATTATAGGAGTGAATCACCTCGCCTGGCCCTAGATGATATAATTGAGGACTGGAGATACCGAGTAATTTGTCTAAAGTCATCTTGTTAATGACTACAATCCAAGTCTCCCTCATTACCATATCAAACCTTTCCCCAACCCCTGATCACCATACATTCAGTGTCATAATGGTCCATACTAACTCATATGATGATGCCACTGCACCCTAGTCCCAGAGACAGAGAACCTGCCTATTATAAAAAAAAAAAAAGCCTCGGTGCCTGTGGCTCAACGGGCTAAGGCACCAGCCACGTACACCTGAGCTGGCGGGTTCAAATCCAGCCTGGGCCCGCCAAACAACAATGGTGGCTGCAACCAAAAAAAAAATGGCCGGGTGTTGTGGCGGGCGCCTATAGTCCCAGCTACTTGGGAGGCGGAGGCAAGAGACTTGCTTGAGCCCAGGAATTGGAGGTTGCTGTGAGCTGTGATGCCACAGCACTCTATCCAGGGTGACAGCTTGAAGCTCTGTCTCAAAAAAAAAAAAAAA